>JARUHE010338452.1:0-18708 GCA_031471125.1 Archaeomysis grebnitzkii | reverse complement strand
AGGGGCACAATTTTATTTTTCGAAGAAGCTGTGAGATATTCTATATGATAGAGAATTTGTATCTTTCTCATATGAATTTTTTCAATATGACACGACGGATAACATTTTAACTTAGGAAAAAATGTTTTTTAAAGTACTTACAAACGTGGTAGCAATCTAGATTTCACTATTTCATTAGTTCTTGAAGCAGTTATTATTTCATAAGTATAAATATTATATTTTGTTGTTGTTCTATGGTTCAATAGTTTTTTATTATGGTGAATGTAAATATATTTGTTTTTTCTAATTCTATTTTTAAATTGCAGTTCATGTTTTTCATTTGAAAGTGCAATTTTCTACAATTCTTGCATTATCTAAGTTATCTTTGGTATCATTTCGTGATATCCTTCTTGTAATTTGTTTATTGTTTATTTCTATAGTTCACTATGTTGTTTCCAACTGCGGCGTCCAACTCTTTCGAATCACGTGCATTCTTTTTACTAAGTCTAGCATTTAGGTCGGCGAAGTTAGTATATTTTTAATTACTGTTTTTACTTCTCAATATATTATTGAACTGTAAATGTTGTTCATTAATAATCGGTTTCAGTTTTCTTATTAAAATAGCATCTTTATTGCTAATCTTTGTTTATTTTTATTTAGATTATTTTAGTGTCTTGCTGTATCAGTTTGTTTATCTTTATGTTTATACCAATATTTTTGTGATTATCATGGATATGTTTAGCAAAAGATCGATTAGTAGCGTGGTTAAGAATTATTTCTTTCAAAGAAGTCTGTGTCATATCAATGTATTCCACAGCCACAGCAGTGCCGGATTTAGGCCTGTTGGCTGTAAGGCACATTTTGATACGTGGCATTTTGATATTTTGGGCTCACCCTTCACCAACAAAAGGAAACAAGTTCAATCTAGCAACAGTTTTTTACTTAACCAACATTTTTGAAAGTAATTACTAAAGTTACATTAAGGCCATATAGCCTAGCTTTACTACAGTTTTTCGTACTTTTGTGACTCTAAATTTGTCGATAAGTTTTTTAAGTAAATTTTATCGGCCAAAAAACTTTCAACGAACAGAAGAAAATGTTCCACCGACCGGTAATCTACCATATTGACATGGTTGGCTGGTCAGTATGCGAATATATGGAGTTGAGTCCATTAAGACGGATAAGTACCACGACCATGCAATCCCATTCTTGATGAGACCAATGATTCTTTTAACCATCATACAAATTAATTCTTTGCAAATTATTTGTCACAAATATGAAGTATGGCCACGTCCGTGATTGACTTAAGTACGGATGTACTGAGACAAAAATGGACGAAATTGGTCAATTAGCTCAAAATATACCCAAATAATTACCTCTGGTGCCACCTATTTCATTACTACCTTAAAGAGCCAGACCTTTCTCACAGAGAAAAATAATTGTAGCAACAAAACGTTACATAGTATTTTTATTGTAGTTGCATTGCTCCAGCATATTGTTTTGCAATTGCTCATTAACTCGCTCAGCAACAACACACCGATGACATTTTATCAAAACTGACTTGATGTGATTAGGACTGATTTTTTGGACTTATAAGTACTGGGCCACATTCTTCCAACATTTAAATCCTAAGCCAGAAAGGTGTAAAAACAGAATGCATGTGAAGCAGAAGACACAGGCGTTGGCTCGAAATTAACCATGGTTAAAACTGTGTATTATTTAAGTTCAAATATTAATTTAACGTGTAATCCAATGTTCTAGTTTGGCGCTATAGCTAAAGAGCCAAAGTTGAGCGCCGAGCTAGAAACCCAGTGTATGTTTGTGTATTGATGTTTTTGTGGCTGGCCGTAAGGCACGCGCCTTGTTTGCTTGATCATTAATCCGTCACTGAGCCACAGTTACATGCAGCAGAAGACAGCTAAATTTATCAACAACATTCGATGTAGAGTGTAGACATATCTTCTTTGTCATTGAATAAATTGTTCTTAATTTCTTTTTTAGAGAGTTTTTTTTTATTGTTGGTAGGATGAATATAGGCCTAAATGCAATTTTTGGTCACTTTTTATAGATGTTCTATTGTTTAACATTATGTTGTTCAATATTTTCTTTGGTATTGGTTTTCGTAAATTATGCATATATTCTCGAAAATATTGGCGCACTTCTCTTTAAAGATACGGTATTGGTTTTCATGAGGGTATCTTAGATGTCATTTTCGATAAATTTTGGTTTATAACCATTTTAACTAAAACCTGTTTTATATGTTGTTGGGGTTTAGTTTTTCATTATATTTTCTTCTATATGGACCGGTGGGTGATCCCATCGCTATACTGTTTATTTGTTGTTTTAAGCGTTTTCCGGTGACAGAAAAAAACGTTCCTTATGTGCAGGTTATTAACATGTCACATAATACAATTTTGCTTGTTTTTGGTGGTGGATGTGCGTTTTTGAATCTGTGTCCACATGAGCGCAAAAGTATCCATTTGTTTCTAGCTGAAATGATTGTACTTACAACCCCGCTGAGTGTCAGATCATCATATGTAGATGTATCTATAGTTCTATATATATATACATACATACATAAACATATTTCATGTTTAATACTTTTATAACTGGGTATGAATTTATTAAAACTAGGCATGGCGATTTTTATCTTTTATAACCAAGTTGCCGATTTTTTTAACATTCATAACTGGGTTTGAAGTAGGTATTTTTCTTATTTAGCAATTTCATAACTAGGTCTGAACTAAAAATTTTCCGATTTCTTAAGCAAAAATATGATACTAGAAAATAAATAATCAGAGGCCTCTGTTGCAATACAAGCTAACTTTTATGATGATGTTGGTGTGGCTAATTTATGAACACAGCTTACGTTGGCACCTTTTTGTCTGCTAGCCTATCTAGCTGAAAAGTTGAAGCTAGATATATATGCACGTTTTAGCCAATCTTCAAGCTTGCCAGACGCAGGATGTTTTGTATTAAATCATTCCGATTATTGCCGGCTTTAAGAAATGGTTATAATACTGTATTATTTTAGTTTCTTTCCTAAAAACAAATTACAGTTCTTTGTATAACAACTTTTCGCAAAGTTATTTTTAAATCAAACTATTTACTTTAAAACCTATAGCTGCATAGAGATGTTTAAAAGTTTATATATATAAACAGACATGTCTTGGTCGCTATACATAACTGTTCTCTAACCACAAAAGTTTGTATAGTTCAAATGAAATCTACCAAGTATTTCCAGGTGTCACCTGCAGCCTGGTCTATTTTTGCACATGATAGTCTGTCCTGGCCAAGATTCGGTTGCCGCTCTTGAAAAAAAAAATTTAAAAGTCCTATATTAACCATCCTTCAGCAACATAAGCTGGTTTTAAAAGACACTTATATGGACTAAAGATTCCTATTCGGTTTAAAAAAGAAATCTCGTTTGGCTGAAACGAGAACAGAACTGGCAGTGTCTACTTGTTATGTTTTCAAGATAACTTAAAAATCTAAATTATAACCCCAAAATCTCAGTTTTACACTTTAAAAATTATAGACATTTCTTTGAATTAAAACTCGTGATTGAATATATAAACACAGGTTGTCAACCTAGGTCCTGGCCGGTTTTGTATTAATAGTTTAAAATCCTAACTGCCACTACGTATTTTTTTTTAACAGCTATGCCATAATAACTGAAGTGAACAAATTAAAAATTCAAACGTTTTTTTATAGAATTAAAGAAAAATTCATCAAGTGAACACTGCTACAAGTTATGGACATAATAGTGAGAATATTATTCACATAGGAAAAACACAAAAACAAATAATTTATTTACCTCTTTATTAGTTTAGAAATGAAATATAATAATAGATTAAAATTACAGTAAGCTTACATTAAATAGAACTAACTTATTACCATGTAACTTATATGTTCATATTAGTTTTACTTTACATACAACAAACATGTACACAAATAATAAAATAAAGACGCATATGTATGTATGCATGCATGTATGAACATGTAGCTTGAAGAACAAACTATGATCATCCAAGGGCTACAGTTGAATATATTTATTCACATTTCTGCCTACAAAGTTCTAAATTACACATGTACAGTAATTGTGAATAATCTTTGTATCACACCTACCTAGGAAAGTTGGTCAACAGTAACACCTAGAGCATGAGATGTATTTAGCTTCAAAGGTAAAAAATGGAGTCTTTGAAGGTATACTTCAACCAATTTTTAAGGATGATGATTGTACACATTGATAAGACTCCATTGGTAACGTAGCTTGACGAACGAGCTCTGATCACCCTAGGGCTACAGTTGAACATATATATACACATTTCCACTAACAACTTATACTGTTTGTTAACATTATTAATACATACTTTATTCATTAATAATTTGAACATGCAGTACACTTTGCCACATGATCAATAAGATCTGATTCTCGGTATAAAATACTTGCACGTTTCTTTCATTTCTATTTTAATTTGTATAATTTAATCATTTAAAGTTATTCATCAATGTTGAAAATAACAAAATATATTTTAACAAAAAAAATTGGTATTCAACACACGTGTTCTTTGTAATGACATGGTAAGGCTGGTTTATGACCGGTAGTGAATACTAGTTTAAAATTGGAATAATTTGGTAATACTTTGCATTCATGCATGAAAAATTATTTTGTCATTGACTTTCACTTTTTGGTGGAACATTACTAAAAAAAAGTTTGAAAAACGTCTAATACTTTGCAGGTTTAAATTATCAAAAATTAGTATTTACAGTTTTGTAGTTCTTGTTATAATCTTCAGGATCATAAGAATATTTATAGTTAACAATGTAAGGATTGCTCGAAAAATCGGGAGTTTCTACTTTGCAAAACCCAGTATTGTTACCTTTTCGACCAAGAATTTTTCCCCGTTTATTCTTTTCATAATAAGATGTAACATTGGCATCAATATTTGAACTTCTATTATTCCTACCGTGAGTGTCAGTTCCCCTACTTCTAGCATAACTATTTTGATCACATCTATCTTTGTAGTTATAGGTTTTATTTTGATATCTTCCTCTATTACTTTGATAACCTCTACTATTTCGACTATAACCATCATTATACTGATTATCCCAGCTGCCCTGTGTATGCTGACTATAACCATCATTATACTGATTATTCCAGCTGCCTCGTTTATGCTGATAGCCATCACTATACTGACTATAACCATCATTATACTGATTATTCCAGCCGCCTCTTTTATGCTGGCTATAGCCATCATTATACTGATTATTCCAGCCACCTCGATGTTGACCATACCTATTGTTAGTCCTATTTTGTCTAAAACTAAAATTTTGAGAAGTGTTCGACCTGTTTCCACTGTTTGGATATTGTCCTCTTGTTGAACCAGAATAGATACGATAATCAAAATTGCAAGAAGATGATGATGATGATGCTTCAATCGCTTCTAAACTTGGCGGCTCATAATAATAACAAAATGCTTCTTTCTCTTCTGCACTTTGGAAATTCATCGATTCCACTAAACGATGAAATGCATTGATGTCCATATCTGAAAAAAAAAGTTTAATCAAAAACGTTTCGTCTGTACTAAATGTTATTTTTCTAAAGCATGCAGAGGAATGTGATAGCATACATTAATCATGTAGAATTGTTGTTTCAGCAAGCAATTAGCCAATGGAAAAAAAATAGAATATATGTGATCAAAGAAAGGTGACTTTATTTACACTAAGATAATTCAATTATGTCATAAGTTAAGTTTTTATATTTCATCGTCTTTAATTTTTAAATTTCACCAACATTTTTATATTTGGAATTACAAAATGAGTTATCTAAATAAATGAAGTTTCACGATGTTTCAATAGGATAACTTGAATTTTACAAACAAGCTATGTCTTCCATTTCTCTGTAATTACAAGAAGGTTTAATGTTTTTTTTTCAAAGATAATTGGTTCCAATTTTATGAAAACTCTAGTCAATTTGGGTTTAATTGAGGTTGTTAGGTAAGATTATAACATGATTGATATGGTGATACAATAATAGATACATTATTTCTTCTAGCTTATGTAAAACATCTTTTTGGATGGATGGAACATTTACTCAAGAATTTAATAGTTTTAGAACAAAATGCTTTTTTGGAGAAATGAAAGTAAATTTTAAAGTAATATCCTTTAAGAAACACAACAAAGCTGAGATACAATCCAAGTTAGGATTGAATAAATATGCATTTGAAAGTCATAAATACAGAAAGTTAAAATAAAAGGCAGCTAAAAATTATAATTCAAACTTAATAATAATAAATGAAAAATCTCCAAACAAACAAATACAAATCTCCTCTAAATTTTCTCTATATGTAATAATTTCAAATGTTAATTTAAAATTTTATTATGGTTATGAAAACAATTTTAAAAGTGATATCCTCAGTCATCGAACCAAATAACTATTTAAGTAACTTACAATTTAAAATAATTATTAACATCTTGAAGAAAATTCTGAAGACAACGTATACTCAAATAAATTTCACATTTTCATTAACAATGTCTAGCTTTTGCAATGTTCAAGTTAAGACATTAACAACATATTTTCTATATTAAATGATTAATAAGATTGACTTCATTGTAATACTAGATTATTCTCTTATTTCAATATTATGTATTTTCATAATTATTTTTTTCTCAATTACACTAGATTTAGGGTCATCACTTGAGTTATTTTTAATGTTCTTTTCAATAATTAACTATTAAATAAAATTTGAGCCAATCAATAACAGAGTACCATAAAAAAGTAACCAATCGGCGACATAATTGCAAAAAAAGTAAAAATGTTCACAATTTTAACCCATCAGCAACATACTCCTAAAAAGAGTAAAAACATTCACACTATTAAGCAATCAGTGACAGACTCATAGAAAGAACAAATATATGCATATTTTTCTAGCCAATCAGTAACAGACTCCACTGAAAAATGTAAAATATTCACACTTTTAACCAATTGTTAAAACTCTCTTGAGAAACTTTTCTAAAAAGAGCAAAAGTATTTACATTTTTAATCAATAATTAACAGACTCATGAAAAAGTAAGGATATTCATACCTTGAACAAATCCCCCCAAAAAAGTTAACCAATCAACAACAGATTACACTAAAAAGAGTAAAAATATTCACTTTTAACCAATAAGTGTCATAATTTCTGGAAAGAGTAAAGATATCCACAACACTGTAAACCAATAACAAACTTTTATTCTTTATTCTAACCAATAAAAATACTCGTCATTCTTATTTCTACAATTTTAACCAATCATTCAGACTCTCCTAAAAATAATAAAGTTATTCACACCTTTACCCAATCATTAACAGATCTTCTAAAAATAGTGAAAACACTCACACTTTCAACCAACTTTTATATAGGGAAAAAAGTAGCTGAGAAACATCAAAATATAAAGGTGTCCATGCATCATCATAATCTAAGTAAACAACATATTCCATAGACATAAATTTAGCATATTTTTTTACAACCAAAGACCTAGCCTAAACTATATGAATACAATTAGAAACATATGAATTTAAAAAACTTCTAAAATATAGGGTATTTATTTCATTTTTAGCAACCAAAGTGGTTTATCTTTTCAGTTCTGTAAAATTTTGAGAAGAAATGGTATGTGGTTGTAAAAAAACAGCTAATTAAGCATTGCATAAAGCTTATGTAACAATGTTTTCAAAAACTTGAAAATTCACTTTTACAATTTATATTGAATAATTATTTTCTGTTGATTATTAAAAGTTGTATATTAAAAAAAAACAATTTCAACAATCTTGAAATGATTTTTAATATTGAAAAAATTGAAACAAATTAGTTTCTATTCCATAAAACTTTATATAGATGGTTACAATTCATATCTTTGTATTATAAGTTCCACATTTATAAAAACAATTAATATTGATATTGCACAAAAAAGCTTTCTATACATTATAAAATACATATAATTGGTAACTTTTATTACAAAATAAAGTTTCATATTTTATCAATTACATAAGGTGAAAAAATAATTTATGTTAAAATTAACATATTAAAAAAAACATTAAAACAATATATTGTGTGCTCAAAAACATGCCTTTAAATTGCTATGAATAAAACAAAACATTAAGTACAAAATAGCTAATTTGTGAAAAAGGAAAATAGACAATAAAAGTTGTTACTTACATTTCATATCAAACAAAATTAATATCAACTGCATGGTCCACTGAGAAAAATCTTTCTGTCATATGATTTATGTAAATAAATGTTCTCAAAAATAAAAAGAACCTTCAAGAATTGAATGAATTGCCGATTCATTTAATGTCAAATGTACTTCTATATAATGACAACTTCATATTCGTTTTCCAATCTACATTGTAATTAGGCCATCAATGAGTTAGTATATCCATTTCCAGTAATCAAACTACAGAATCATGTGAAAATCTTTAATGATTTTTCTCTCTAAGAAATTTGAAATCAATATGGCTATCTCCACACATTTTTTATATAAACCCTTATATCTCCATAATTATAAACTTTCTAATGTGCACCTCACAACTGTTGATTTGAGATATGATAGCTGTAGGTCAACAAGCAAAAAACTTGAATATTTTGGATAAAACTACTATGCTGCCGACGGAATAGTAACACTTTAGTAGAGTTTCGCCGCTGGTACGCTTAAAAATCTGGGTAAGTCCATAAAGGTTTTCATAAAAACTCATATATCTCAATAATTCTAATTTTTTCAAAAGATATCACTTGGGACGTTGTAATCTACAGATATATGTTTATTTGACTGTAGGTCAAAAAAACTTAAATATTTTGGATACAACTATTACAATGACAATGGAGACAGCGGAATAGTACCGCCTTAGTAGAGCTTCCCACTGGCACGCTCAACAAAAAAAATGATACAAATTGTTCAAAATAGAATGTAAGAAAAATAAATAAAGAGAAACGTCTCAATATGATGAATCTCTTTCCACCCAACAGTGAAGGGCCACTCTTCACTATAAGTATTTGGATATCAAACAATTTAGTCATTTATGCATAATTAATTTATTTAAGATTTTAATTAAAAAATATTAACATTTAAATAAATTAAAATTGTTTTACAACAGCATTTAGTACCATTAGTATTATATAAGATGCAGACGAAAAAATGTTTAAAACTGCAATCAAGATAGATTTATAATTATATTTATACATGACCGATTCAAAAAATAATATGTAGATATATAAATGTATGTGTTTTATTTTGAATATACAATTATAAATTCAAAGAGTATAAAGAAAACAAATTTATAAAGCTTTCAATTTTGAAACATTCAAATATGTTTAAACATAATTTGTTCTAATTTATTAGAAACACGATAGACGTTACAATGAAAGTATGACCAAAATGTCGGTTTGTTCCAAATTAGGTTTTATTCAACTTTTTTTTGTTTGGTTATAAAAATTTATTATGGTAAAACAAAAAAGAACTTATTTAGGGTCAGAATGAAAATATTGTGAATCTAAAGATCAAGGCATTTAATTATGTAATAAATAGAACGAACAAACAAACAAACCGGTTTTTAAGAAAATTATAATAAATGAACAGTTGATACAATCAAGATATTTGATAAAGTTTAAATATTCATTTTTGTATAATTGTTTTCACTATACCTTGAAACAATGTTTTAATGTAATTTCATACATATATTATAATAATAATAAATATTGTGTTATAAATAATTTATAATGAACAAATTTAGAAAAAGTAATAATGAACAAATTTAGAAAAAGTAATAATGAACAAATTTTGTAAATAGTTAATAATGAACAAATTTATAAACAATTAATAATGGACAAATTTATAACAATTAATAATGAACACATTTATAAATAAGGATATAATAATAAAGAAGAAATTATCAAGTAATTAATTAATTATGTTTGATACATAAATAGCTAACAAAAGAAAAAATATTTAATTTTAAGGTTTACATAGGAATTTTTTTAAGAGTAGTGTATTGCATTTAGTTCAGCAATGAATAAAGCTTTATCCTTTAGGTAGAACTTTTTTAGTTCTGTGCTAAAAATGACAGCCAATCCTAGTTTGACCTGTATTTTTGAAGTCATCTATTTGTTGAACTATCTTTAAGAAGATTCTAATTATATATAAATGTTGAAATCTTGAAGTTAATGCATTTTTTATTATCAAATTATTTTCATGCAAACATAAATGAGCTTTATATACATTTGAGACATCTAGCTCTGTATGGACTCCAAAAAAATAGTTAAAGCTTAAATAAATTCCCCATCATACATAAGATTGGCAACCTGGATGTAAGAAATCTAAAATGAAAAGACACACAGGAAGAAAAATTCCAACAAAGAAAATTTCAATAAAAATGAAGTTATTTTGTAGGTTAGTGGAAATAGGAGATCATAAAAGTTAACAATGCAGTGTAAACACCCCTTATGTAGCTAACTGTACTTATATGTACATATTTACACAGATGTAATTTTCCTCCTAAGAAATGTTTTATTCAACCTATACCAAGTGAAAATTTATAATAGGAAAATGAACCCAAACAATAAATGCCAGGCAAACACATACTAACAAGTGAAACTTGTGGCTCTAGAGTGTATTATCTCTTATTACTATTAACTACAAAACAAAAACATATTTATTGAAATTTTCATTCTATTTATTTTGATTTTCCACAGGATATTATAATTGAGCTGAAGAATTAATTTATATATAGAAAACAGGCTTGTGCTTAGTGCTGCACCATTAAGCTATGAAAAATTAAACTTAATCAAGTATCAAAAAATAAGTTATGAAACAGTGTGATATGAACTTAAAAAAATAATCAAACTAGAACTCGGTAATTCATTTAAAACTCTAGCCATAGAATGCCTCGCTATATTAAAGCGGGCTCCTTCACTAGAGTGATTGACATAGGCCAATGTAAGATCTTCAAGAAATCACTGGGAATTGGTGATGTATTGTCCAGTGGAATATATTGAAGCATTTTGATCTTAGTTTGGCACTGATGGTGAGGTGTGACCAATGATCCTACCACTGACCCAATATGTACTGATGAATGCAAAAATTTTTTGTCATTAAAAAATGGCAGTGCATGTTAATTACTCTCATTTGGTCCTAGTGGACTAGGCTATGGGTGCAGTTTCAGCACATTCACTGCCTTGGTCGGGTTTGCCCTCACTTTGAGGGCATGGTGTGTTATTGCTTTTACAAGATCAAGAGGTTTCTGCTATAATCAATGTGGCATATCCACCCTCTTTCAGGGGGCATGCATTTGGCATTTGGCCATTACCATTGATACGTCGAATTTATCTCCAAGGATTATTCTCTATGGCAAAATGAGATGGAAAATTGCAAAAGACTTTATTGTACAGTTGACATTCTGCAAGTCAACAAAGAAAACATTTCTGTCATGATCAAGTCTCATAGGCATACTTGAGGGTTATTGTTATGGTTGCAAAACTGGCATGGCTGTCTCTTCTCATGAGTTAATGAGAAGAGAATTATGTCAAGGATCTTGGTGGTATCAGTTAGTTTGAGAAATATTATGTCATATGTTCTCATTTTGAGCACCCCAAATTGGTCAACATTAGGAGGAGACGGACAAATTTTGGGAGATTAAGGATGATGAAATGGATGAATACTAGCAGATGACATGCTCTCTATTGGAGGACATTCAAATTAACATGCATTGTTTTTAAAATGGGTTAGATTGTTGTGGAATTGGAGAGAGCAGCCTGGACTTTTGCCAGAGCAGAGAGCTGATGATTTTCAATATGATGTTTGAAGAAGGATAGAAAGTAGATAATTACATATAAAAGTGATGGTGATTAAACAAAAATTGCCAACATTCTTAATTAGGAGATAAGAAAGAACAAATATGAAAGATTGTAACATTATACAACTGGAAGAGTGTAACTCAGCTTCGACTGATACAAGTTAGAGAATAGTAGAAAACTGTAAAGGTAAAAGAGCATGGAAAGTTTGAAGTGTATGATTTAAAGAAGACTTTATGAGAAGTTTGAAGAAAACGTTTAAAGAAAAAAAAAGCCAACAAAAGAGGGTGGATGAAGTTCTGAGATATGAAGAGAATAGTGTGATAAAACTTCAAGAGGAGAGTTTGGAAAAGTTATGACATGATAAGGCAAACAAGAAAATTAATTAGAATTGCATAGCAGGAGGTAAGTTTATTAAATAAAGTGATGGACAATTTCTCATAGGAGAAATGACTTCAAATGTATACAAGATTGAAAAGGTTCAGCAGTATGAAAGTCTAGTTTAGCCACTACAGGAAAGTAAAGCGGAGAAGTCATTGGAGAGGATGAAAAATAACAAATTTACTGGACCATCAACAGTTATAGGGAGCAGGCAGGGCGGGAGTAACAATATTAAATAGGCTGTTGAGTAAGAAAACAATACCAAAGAATTGGACACTTTCTACATAAAAAAGAGAGGCAATATGAATGAATGAACACCATCTCTCTGTTTTGAAAGATAAATATTTCGCGATTATTTTGAATCCTAGAAAAATTTCATACTTTAATAAATAAAAGTTCTTATATAGCATACAAATTATTTAAAACAAATTTTAAAAATATGAAACTATATGTTAGATACTCTGTGGTAATTATTCAAGTAAAACATGTTTCTTTTATTTTTTAAACCATATTTTATAGTAATCAATTTATTAATCGATCTCACATTCAATAACATTGATATCAGTTATAGCATAAAACATAAGGAACTACATAACATTTAACAAACAGAATTTTCCATTATGAAAGATACTCTATAAGAGCAAATTAAATGAATTATATTATTTTCACATGTGAAAATAAAATGATGGAACATAAAAAAATAAAAATATAAATAACTTCACCATAAAAAAAAATATTTGTCCTCTCGTCTTGTAAATGAGAGCAATGTTTAAACACATTCAACAAAATATATTTTATACTTATCTTTCATTAAAATGTATGTGATTATAAATCTATACAATGTCAAAATAGTGAAAATTATTTTATTGCAAAATTGAAAATGTAATTTTTAAAAATATTTATTTATCAAACTATTAACTGAAAAGACACATACATTTTATCTTTAGAAACTAGAAACTTGAAAGATAAATAACTAAAATCAACCTAAAGAGAATAAATTGATCCGTTTAGTTAATAGTTCTTATATGAAATCATTATGATTCTTTATCATAACATTTAATACATTTTTAATATAGAAGTAATACAGGTGCATATATACTTTTTACAATATGTAATATAATGTTGAAAAGCAGAACTCTCAATTTGGAATAAAAAAATATAACTTGAGTACATTACCATTCAGATTTTCCGATAAAAGAATTCGGTTAATACTTCTAAGACTTATTCGACGAATCCAAGAATAAGAAATAAAAAGCATTTCAACAGCTTGTATAGTTCAACAAAGAGACGAAGTTGTGAAAGATGTATAATACTAAGTAGCTACAACTCTTCCATTATTAGAATATCTCTGTAGAATACATTAACAAATTTATTAAAATCAAACCTATAGCAACTTTAAATTCAAAGATTCTCATTGAAGAGAATACTAAAATTAATTTATTCAAACTTTTATTAATTTAAAATATCAGATTTTTATTTGTTCACAACTATTAAAGATTTCTAAGTCATGTGTTTAAGCATTAAAATCTTAATTACGTGAAACTAATTTTTATTATCATGAAAATAAACAATTAAATATAATGATACAGATATATATCTTCAAAAAAACAGTTAGAAAATATCATACCCAGCTGAAACAAACGATTACTTATATATACAAAATGCAATCTAGTTTAATAGAATTTATATCGACAGAAATGCTCCAAGTTATTTATTTTTACAAAAATTATTTGTGGTAAACAATAAATTTTTGGATAAATTAATAAATAATTTAGATAATAATAATTCTTCAAATTTATACAGCGCCTTTCAGCTTTAATGAGAAATATTAAACTGTTGCATTATATCAAAAGCTTCATTTGAAGTTCTATTTAGCAATTATTTTTGTCTTCAATGTTTTCAATTGAATCATATCATCCTTCATGCATACCACATTGAGCCAGGTAATAGAATCTAAATATACATATGTTAAAGCTGAGATTATTTTTTCAGGTGCCAAAACTATAAAAGACCATTAAATGATCTATTTAGTTTTTATGTTTATGCTACAAGACAAATAGAATCATTCACTGTATATGTTTATCTAAATTAATCTGACATGATTCAATATTGTTGTAAACCTTAACGAAAATCAAATTTTTAAAATTTAAATTTGTCTATTAAATATTAAAATTAGAAATGTTATCAGCAATTGTGAAAATGATATTCATTTTCTTGCTATGAATTGACTTTTAAATGAATAAAATTGGCATTAATGTTTTTAAGCCATTAGGTAAAACAACAAGTTGCATCATCCGTCAAACATTGTATAAACATTTAGTTAGCACATCTTTTATATAGCTACTTGGTAAATTTTTCATTTCAACTTATTACATAATGCAAATTCGCAATCGAATTTTTCTTGATTTAAATCACATTGACACAATGTTATATACTTTTATTGATTCAATAAAAATTTTATAACATTGTTTCGATATAAATTAAATAGAAAAAAATTATTTTGAATAAAAACAAATTTGGTCGAGAATGCGTCTATAAACTCTTCTTTGGGTCACCACTTTTGAGGAGTCTCCTCCAATTTCGTCTATGCATAAAATGAAGAGATGGCAATCTCAGAGCTAAAATCGACCTTTGTGATTACACAAATAAAGAGTCATGGTCAAAGAAAAAATGATTCAAACTAATTCAATCCAATGTTTTTTTTTGTTTATTTATATTTTAATGTTTTACCAAAAAACAACAAAATAATTTAAGACTGTATATTTAATTGATAAGGATTTTTATTTCTTTGGTGATAATTCATTTCAATCTACATTTTAAAAATGGTAATTTTTTGCACAAAATATTCTCAGGCATGGGTTTCATTAATTCAAAAGATGAGAAAAGTCAAAGTTTTTGGTTGGAGTAAAAACTTTCAACTAACAAAGTAGAGCAAACTTTTGTTTTCATCTTGTGAAAAATATTTATGAATTTCTATTTATTATCAAGAATCTACAATTCTATCACTCAATGCAACACAATAAAGTAACTTTAAATCCAAACTTTATCATATTTTATTTATCAATGCATTCATTAAAATATACATATTTCTCCCCTTAAAGCTAGAATAAGCAAAAATAAATCTAATTTTTTTCAAGATCCAAAAGTTTTAGTATAGCTATTAAAGTATACAATTTAAATTTCTATGCGACAAGGGTCTTTGAAATTTGCCATATGGCAGTCATTTTTCAACTCCACTTGCAAATGTTTTTTTGTCCATTTAAATTATTTGCTTAAATTATGACCAAGTTAATACACTAGTCCACCTTAACTTTCTCGATGGAAAAACGTAAAGTATATCCACTCCAAATTATCTAGTTTTTTCACTTATTATATCAATATATATTTACATTTACAGAGCAAAAACCAAATAACTTTATTGGTGATTACCAAAACCTTACCAATAGAAGATACTAAAAAGAATTACAATTGCAAAAAATATAAAGTTTTGGGTGGGTAATTATAATTATAGGAATGACCCAAAACTTAAATATGCAGTGAACAAAATAAATTACGAAAATTAGATTATTTAAAAAAAAGTGAAAGAGTTAATATAAAAATTAAATGGATGTGCATAAAATAGTTTCCAATAGAATGCCAGAGCAAAGAGCCATTCAGCATTTTCATAAGTGTAGGACGGACAGGCCGGTAATTTTGGTTTTGAAATCTAACATCAGATAGGAAATGTTTTCACAGTCTAACAAAGCTCAATCAAAAAATGTGTTCAAAAAATGTGTTGTGATTAATAATATACTTACTTATCTAAACAGAATTATGCAATGTGATAAAAAATTGGATTTGTACAACATTGTGAAATAAAGATGCATAAAACTATTTTGATTAACTGCCAGACTCCAAATGGATTAAGTATTTCAATAATTTTATTTAAAAATAAAGATTATGAAATTTATTTTTTAACTTGAATTTCAAATGAAGATGTTAACCAGATGGTAGAGCCGACTGCCAAGACTGCATGCGTAGGTGTTCAAAATACTATTTTACATTAAGGCCTAATAATAAACAGAATAAAGAGTAAACTAAATGAATTAAAGAGGATTGTAAAAGATTCTGTTCCAAGGCTTATAGCAAGGGAATTAAAACTAAAAACAGCATTGGTACAATCCCATAAACATTGCCTATGTCTTTGTGGTATAATCACAATAGATAATACACGTGGTTTAGTCCTAGTTATCATTTGAAATTTAAGTTGAATATATCAAAAGCAAAAACAGTAGTTTTAGTCTTTATAAATCTCATTTTACCGAAGGTTTAGAAAGTACGCACATAACTTTGTAATGGAGAATATCAAATATTTTATACCAGTTTGAACTAATATATGTATACTTTTAATGACAATGTTCTACTGTATTTAAAGACCTGGAAAGAATAAACAACTGTTTAGAAATTTTTCAGTATTTTTAAAGCATAATTATATAGAATATGTAATTACTTAAAAGTACAAGATGGCTGAGCATTTCGATAGCAAAATAAAATAAATTTTTACGAGAATAAAATTTCTTAAAACTAATCATCACTTAAGCCACAATTGATATAAATATATTTGATGTGTATAGTAACAATATAGATTTAATAACATAACAACATTTTACAATATTTTTTTATTTCATGGTTAATTTACTGGTTTACCAATATGACACTTCAATGCTAACACATTTTTTTATTAAAAAATCCAAGACATATTTGATTTCACAACATGCATATTTGCATGAAAAAAATATTTTTTAGGTCAACAACCATTGTAGTGTAAAAAACAATGTTGTTAAACTGACATTCTTTTGAAGGATGCAATTCTTTATTTTATAAAACTAAAGAATGATAAGTTAAATTCGACAGATGTTTAGGTAATAATTAAATAATTAACATAGCACTCCAATCAAAAATCAAACCTTGAATCAGAACAAATAAATACATTTTATTTGAACTTTTTCAATTGTTAAATTTGAAAACATAGAATATAGCTAATCATTTCCAAGAAAAAGCTGCAATTCTTTTATCGGGTGTAAGAATAACATCTATTAAAATCTCATAGACAAGCTTATAACTACCGAAATAGCTTTATAGATAGATTTATGGAAAAATTACCAATTCTTTCTAATACTTAAAAGAAGAACTTGAATACATATTACTATCAAACTTCTATTTTATATATTATTAACACATTAATTAAAATGTATGAATATATTTTATAAATTCTATCTAAAAGTACTTAAACAAACGAAGTACATCTAGTAAGAGACAAAGACATCTTACAAGACCCAAAAAAGATTTGGAAAAGTCTTTCCAATACAATTTCAAAAACAATCGCAATAATGGAAACATTAACATTAACCGAAACTAATTCTAATCATCCTTAGAGCTACAATAATAATAATAAACAACAGACAAAGTTCATTCTCTTCCCACAATGGGAATGTCAAAAAGGTTCTTTGAATAGTTATTCAAAAACAAGATGCAATAGATGGAACATTTCAGAAAACAAAAGGCAGGTTCCACAATATTTCCACCAAACGGGAAGGAAGTAAGTGCCTGTGTCCTATCACCAAAAGCATATATTAATAGCAAAGAAGAATATCACAGTCAGTCACAATAAATTATCCTGAATATATAAACAAATATATAAATACAAACATGATGCAATATTTACATATTTATTTATACTTATATGTAATAACATCCATGAGATATGGTGAAATCACTACGACTTTTCATAAACCAAGATAGTTCGACTAATCTAAGGTGTGCAAGCCACAAGACGTGCAGCAGTTCAAAGTGAGAACTTTAAATAATATTCATGGAATTAGAATTATGCTTAGAATGTGAGTTAATAATTAATTAGCTTTTCACAGCAATTTCATTCTGAATTTCTGATCAAGACGCATTTTTTGGAGATTTAGGTAGAGGAGATTTGGGAGATTTGGGTGGGACAGTCTTGCCTTTGGCTTTAGCATTGGGTGATCTGGGTGGAGAACCAGGTGATATGTTTGGAGAAAGACATTTGAGGTTCTTTTCGATTGCAAGTGTTCTCGGAGGATGTGCTGGAGAGGCAGGAGGGGTCGCAGTCTCAGGCGTGGACGTGCCTTTTCTACCTTTGATCGGGCTTCCTTCTTCATCCTCTTCGTCATCATCGTCATCATCATCATCATCGTCGTCGTCGTCGTCGTCTTCGTCCGAATCATTCTCTTCAACTTCAGTCTTCTTTATTACAGGAAGAGGAATGTGCTTTTGAAGTGAAACCTTCATTTCTTTGAATCGTCTCAACAATTCTTCCTGTAACCACAAACTTACACATAAGTTTACATCTTTTTTTGATCCAAAGCATTTAATTCATTGGTTACGGTCAGATGCACATGCAAAGTGGTTTTTACATGCAGGATGAATGTAAAACATGTTTTTGTATGCAAATCGTGCATGCAAACACATGTTTAATATTCATACTGCATGTAAAAAACACTTTGCATGTGCATAT
>JARUHE010338441.1:0-10573 GCA_031471125.1 Archaeomysis grebnitzkii | reverse complement strand
TTTGAAACTCCAATTTGCTTGTTGGAGGTCTTATCTACATCCTTATGAGCCATTTTCAAGTTCTTTGAAACATAAAATAAATACAATGGAAACATGAAACAATCGGTTAAGTACATACCTAAGCTGACAAATAAATAGAACAAATAAACCATTGGAAAAGAGAATATAATATATCACCTCTCCAAATATAGAGCAGCAATAACAAATAAGATTATTTATTTATGTTGAAGATATAGTTTAAAAAGAGATTAATGTTCTTGTGAATGTGGGGGTTGGCTATCAAACATTAATGTTGGCCTTCTTTTGGCCTGATCTGATTAGGTTTTTTAATGTTATGTTGACCTCTCAAGTTTATTGACCAAATGGTTAGGTTTACCTCCTTGAGTTAAGGTTTACCTCTTATGTGTATTGACCAAATGGTTAGGTTTACCGCCCTGAGTTTAGGTTTACCTCTTATGTGTATTGACCAAATAGGTAGGTTTACCGCCCTGAGTTTAGGTTTACCTATTATGTGTATTGACCAAATGGTTGGGTTTATCTCCTTGAGCTTAGGTTGATCTTAGATAGTTCTGTCTATGCTTAGACTGATATGTTTAGGTATAGGTTGAGATCTTAAATTTTATGTTGATCTCTTGAAATTTAGTTTGACATGCTTAGGGTTTGGTAAATCAAATTTTTCTCTTAAAAAATTGTTCATCCTCAGGTGGTCTATTGAAATATGTCTGAGTTATATTTAGAAATATTCATAACAGGTTTAAATTAGTTTTTCCATGAAAAATACAAGATTTAAATCCATTTATTTTTAAATTACTTATATTGGATTTAAATCAGAGAAACACATATTCAATTTTGCAATGTGTATAAACAATATTTGCCATGTTCGACATAGTTATCAAATTTTAAGTAAATTACAAAATTGATGGAAATATTGTGGTATAACAAATTCAAAAAATATATAATGGATACTCAAATAACTTAAATAGAAGTTTTTCTGTATTAAAATACAATGTAAAATTTTTGTTATTAGTATTTATTAATTAATAATTTTTGTAATAACATAAATATTTAATAATAATAATTAATATAAAATAATTTCTAACCTTTTGACATAGAAAGCGAACGAACTTATAATTAATTTATCTTCATAAATAATATTGTTAAATTAATCAATATTATTAATCATTAAATATATAATTATTGCTGTGCAATAATAATTTCCATCTAAAATAATTTATAAATTTATGATCGTTTTTCCGCTATTTCTTGTTAACTAGTTATACCTTTATTGTAATTTATTATGTTAGATATTTATAATCTTGGCTTTAACAATTTGTAAATGTATTAGCATTTACTTTAAATAACTATAAAGTTAAACAGTTATACCTACGTTCAAAATGTACTGTACATTTAAAAATATACTCATATATTTAGCTTTAACTACACACAGGTAAAGTTGATTGGTTATATTTTTAACTGCAAGTAATATTAGGTAAACAGTCATAGCTTTATAAATAACTACTTTTAGCTAAATAGTTATAACTTACAACGAAAAATAATTTTAGTTAACTAGTTATATCTTTAACTATAAATATTCTTAATTAAACAGATATAGCTCTGGCTTGAACTTTCTTATTAATACAATTGGCTTACAACCACCATTTGGGTGTTTCTTGTTTTCAACTGTAATTTATTTAATGTAGTTTGCGATAGTTAATGACTATAGTTGCGTTTGATGAAGGTGTTGACATATCAATTAAAGTTTTATTTAAACTATAAAATATGTTCATTGATGTTTAATGTAAATACTAACCTGTTTTTTTTCTTTGCAATATTTATTCAAGTTTGGTTTTTACCAAGAACTATATCATATATACTGTATATATATCTACATTTACCAATATTTCGGCCTTCATGTTTAATTTCATAGTGGAAAATTGTTCGTCGGGTACCTTTGGCCTACTTAGGTGTAAATCAAGTTTACACCTGAGTAAATTGTCTTTTTTATGCTGAATTAACAAAAGAAATCATTAAAAAATAGATGTATGTGCTACATGCGTCCATTTGCTAATAGAATATGATCTATACTTAATTAATTTATCTTTTGTTACCTATGTATATATCTTTTTTCTTGGTGCAGGTGAAGCCATTTTCATTACACGTATATATATGTATATTTATAAACATATAACTTTTTTATAATAATAATTCCTTGATGTAAATTTGATAAACAAAAAAAGTGAAAATTAAAAAAAAATCCTTCAACTTTCGATTATTCATCAAATTTTAGTTTAAAATTCAGGTTTTTGCGTATTTGACCAAAGCCTTTGAGACGTCTTTCAATAAAGGTTGTTTTCATTACTAACTTTAATGTATTTTGCTCCTTAATGAAATTTTCTTTTAGGCATTAAAGGGTTAAGTTATTTCGACAGGACACGCACTACGCGAATCATCATTTTTCATGGATATCCCAAATGTGAAAATGGTTAACTATCCATTTATAACCATAAATAACCACGTAACCATAAATATCCTTATAGCCATAAATATCCTTGTAACCATAAATAAACATGTAGCCATAAATATCTTTGTAACCATGTATACCCATACAGCCACATTTTAGCCATACACATAGGCATATGTACAAACTTACTTGCAATCATATATATAATCATAAATAACAGTAAATAACACCAACTGACCTTAAATAACTCTATAATCATAATTTATTTCGTAGCCATATACTGTATTTAGCCATTTATTGTTCATACATTATACCTTATTTATAATCATATATGTCCCATTCATATGACATAATAATATAGATATAACTATAAATAACAATAATTAACCATACATAGCAATATATATAATAATATAGATATAATCATAAATAACAATAACTAACTATATATAGCTATAAATAACAATATATAATAAAAAATAACAGTAAATAAACAGTAAATAACAATACAATATAAGTAACCACAAATAATCGTAAAAGACTATGTAACTGTATAGTCATATTTATAATCATACATATAAAATTACTTACAATCATGTATAAAAACAAACATAGAACCATAACTAATAGTGAATAACTACAAATAACAGTGAATCACGATAAACAACAATGAATAACCATAAACAACAGTTAATAACCATAAACAAATATGAATAACTATAAATAACAGTGAATAACCATAAATAACACTGACTAATCATAAATAACGATATTACCATATAACTTCAAAAATAAATGTTCATAAAAGTATATTTCGATTGTGTTTATTTAACTTTGTTTATCTTTTCAAACTGACAGAATGAGTTTATCAAAACAAAAATGTTTGGTAAGTTTTTTGTTTCCTTATATAAATCAATGAATTTTTCAGACATTCCTATTTTTCAGTTTGTAATATATTTCACAACTTGTTACATTAAATAATTATAGAAATTAAAAGCTTTTGTATGTAGTATACATATAGTTTATTATGTTTTAGTTTTAGTGTCTAGTAAAATATATGTTTAAATTGAACTGCTTTTAGTATTTAGTAGAATTTGAGTTTTTAAAATATTACAACAAATATATAAATCTATATTTAATTTAAACAACATTTTGCTTAAATGGTATGTTATTCATTGCAATGGTCTATAATATTTAAGTAATGCTCACACCAAATGTAGTTTACAGATAAATTATTTATTAAAGTTATTTAAGTTTTAACCAAAAAAATAAATTTGAAAACTCATCTGAACTAACTACACGTTTGCTTGTTAATTATTTATAAATTTATTTTTTTACTATTCTAAATTATTAATTTTTAATAAAACAATTAATGTAGTTATAATTTATTTCAATCTTACTATTTACACTTTATTCACCTCTTAAAAAGTTGACCTGAATACTATAAACTAACATTTAAAACGAAAATATGTTTTCTATATTTAAAAAAGTATTAAGAAAGTGTTTCAATAAATGACACTTTATCACATGTTTGTAAATGGTATTAATGTTTTAATTTTTGTTTAAGATTTGTATTCAATATTTGAACAATGAACTAAATTTTTTGACAAAAAAATTATTAAAAAGCAAAAAAACATTAATCAAGCACAGATAAATATTAAATTGAATTGTTCAGCTCTGTTGAGTCAATAGATTAAATTATAATTGATTTAATTATTTCATTTTAATTGTGTAAGTAAAAACTTTTGTACAATTATTTATTTCAATTAGTTTAATGAACAATTGAAGAGAGGTACAATTATTTTGATATTATTTGTAGGTTATGTTAGGTTTGTTACAGTAAGCAATTGTTCATGAAAGCTCAACAATTCTTTTGGAAGGAAGATTGTATCACAATTAAAATATTTATAAATTATAAATTATTATTTTATATTATAAATACTGTGGAATGTTAAGCTATAAATTTAAGTTTGTCGCCATCATATAACGTACCAGTTCCATGCTATCTCGGATATTTGAGTAAATTTTTATCAGTCAAAATTAAACTTTGTTTTACACATTAAATTCAACATCGTTTTAACCCAGTAACACATAACAAATCATTATCTTTAAGACCAAAATACATTGAACAAACCCTGAAAATAATCCTTATCTGGTGTGCGTAACTCGTCTCCAAAAACAGCAAATAAGTAAAAGTATCTTCGAAAAGGACGAAATTGATTTAATTGTGACAGATTGATGAATCGTTTGATTGTGAATCTTGTGGAATGATTTTGTGTTCCTTTGATTGATTGGTTCGAACAATCACTCAAAATAACCGGTGATTTACATCGATATTTGGAGGCACAAAACAATTGCTGTTTTTGTATAAATTATCTTGTTTGTTTAATTCTCATTGTAGTTATTATGTGAATAATTTATGTAAATATTTTTTTGGTTGAGGCAGATCAAAGTTTTCTTAATTATTTATTTTAAAAAATGAAATAAATGAATTTAGAATTTTTTCCCAAAAAAATATTGGAATTAAAACAAATCGTTAAAATATAAAAGTTTATTAAAAAATACTTTATGCAAATAAAATAAATTATGACTCAATGAAAACATTTCTCAAAGGAAAGCCTTAAATGTATTAAGACGGACCAATAACTCAAAAATAATGACATTTAATTGTTCTTTTCTGTTGTATTGTCGATTACTTTGATTTTTAAATTAAAAGGCAGAGAAAGGTTAATACAAGCCCAAAATAAATAATTATATGGACAAAAATATTTACTTTATTGCCACACCCTGTGAGCCAACGTTGCATCTCTTTTTTGCATAACTCTGTTACATCATCATCGGTTGCAGTAATTACAAATATTATAATTTCCCAAGCACAGAATTATAAAACTGAGAAATCTTTAACAAATATGTGTTACTTTTTAGGAATGTTTCAAATAAAGGTTAAAATAAACAGAAAATTTTCATACGAGTATATAATTTCCGGTGTTAGTTTAGAGAAATTAACATTTTTGGTTTCTTAGTGTTTTTGTTTGGACTATGTTTGCAGAAAATCATCTGCAGGTGTTTATAAACTTTAGGAATTTTTGAGCCATTTGTTGAATGTCTTACTTCTTTTATGCAGGTCTGTTTTTCCGTATTGGAAAGTATTTGAATCGTGGACCAGATCATTTTTAGTTTTCTGAAAGTTGTGATAAATCCACGCCGATGTCTGCATTACCTTGTCCACAATCATGCAGCAATCAAATATTTTTTAGGGAACCATTCTATCGTCCCTCCTCTTTGGTCTCTCCTATCTTCCCTCCTCTTTGGTCTCTCATATCTTCCTCTTCCATCTTCGGTCTCTCCTATCTTCCTCTTCCATCTTCGGTCTAGCTTGCATTCCTTCACTTCAGATCACGTTCATGTATTTTATTTCATTGTTTCACTCCGTGTACTAAACACGTTGTAGTTGGTGTACAAGCATTTGCATGTTTAATCGTATACAAGTGTATGATATTGTACAATTTACGATTTACCATGAAATGTTTGTAGTGTATACACATCGACTTCAACATGAATATTCGCATACAACTTGTTATTGTGGATTACATTTGTTAGACATGACTTAGATTTATACATATTTTTAAGTGATACCCTGTTAGCAATTATATATGCATGCTTATGTTGTACATGTGTTTCGTGTATATATGTAGACATATATTACTAATATGCTTAAGTCGTATAGCAATTTGTACTATATAACTATAACGTATGTATAGATAAACAATGATAGCCGTTTTTATATGTATCTCAACCCTAAGCGATTAAAAACAAATTATATATTTATTTAATCTCGTACTGTATTGTATTGTGCAGTATACTAGTTGTGTGTATTGTATACAACAGTTTATATAAAACAATAGTTTTGTTAGAGTATATAAAACACTAAAGTTATTTATTTAATAAACGTCTGTGTTTAATTCATTATATTTACTTAATAATGTTTGTACTTTCAAAGTTTACTTTAGTATTTCAGTCTTTATTATCTTCTGTTTACTGATTTAACAAAGTTTACTTTAGCCTAGTGATTAAATAAGACAAGTTTGCTTTTTGTGTTTTATTATAAGAAAGTTTTTATTTTATTATTTTATTTTTTAAAGCGTAATCGTGCGTTTTGTAGAATACATTTTATCAATCACTATCTGTATATATTTACTACCAAAATTAGTGCAAAAAAGACTAACATCACTAATATACCTATCACCACTACCAATTCCACTGTCACTACCATCACTACCATTAATATATCATCAAAAACTACAATTATAAATGTATTTTTTAATATAAATGTTGTAACTATGATAAAATAATTTTTATTTGAATAAAAATAAAAATGTATCCTATTCATTAATAACAACTTTTCTCAATAGTGTATTTACATTAACTTACTCCTTTTGACAATAATGCAAAACGAAACCACCCATTCAAAAACGTTGCATTGGTCCCATAACTGACTAATCTATACTGACATACGACTGTATAATCAAACAATAAATAATTGAACTAATGCGATAGTTGTTATTGCAAGGAAAATATTTAATATAAAGAAGCTCGTAAGTCAGCATCAACTATTAGAGCAGTAATTATAAAGACATGTAACTCATTATCATTTTGGTATGTACAAACCACAGGAGGTCCATCACAGATTTGAATTATTGTTCACACTATCGCTTGTAAGTTGAAAATAAGGATTGAAGTTCATATGTTTGGAATAATATGATGAATAATGCAACATAATATCTGTTGTTATTTGCATCTACATTATTATCTTTCATACACTACATATTTACGTTTTGATATATGTTCTGCATTAGGCTCCAAACAAATAATTCACATTTATTACTTGCTAAATGAGAATAATTTATCTAATAATAAATAAATAAAACACATAAATATATATTTTATCTTTATACAAACTATATTCTTACTTATATGGACGAGATAAATACAGTATATTTAGTTTTTATCGTCTGGATGTTTTGACATACAATGCTAATTATAATATTCTTTTTAAATACTACCATACATTACATCTACATTTGCCCTGGAATATTGACAACCCGTTATTTTAAGGAAGAAATTATTGGTATAAATTTCATGTTAAACATTTAAACATTTGTTAACTTTAACAACAAAGCTGTAGCATCAAATATAGGTTATATAAGCGGACACTAATTGTAGATTATAACTTGGAATTTTTATGTATCTACAGGGTAATAGTTCAAATGAAAAATAATAAAACAAACAACTTTTAGGAATGTTTTATTATAAAATATAATAATAATTCATGGGTGACCGCCTGGTGGAAAAACCTGACGGTGAAGGTGCTGAAATTCACCCATAGCCTGGTCCACTTGGACCAAATAAACAAAAATAATAATAATAATTCAAATATAACGTTTGATTAAGTTTTTCATACATCTCAATGGAGAATAAAATATTTGAATTTATGTTCCAAGTATTTAATGTTGATAAGTTAGAAATTGTTTACAAGATTAACGGCAATGATGATCATCTTCGAAACATACAGCAAGTCGGTTGTAAATCATGTGAACGAAGTACTACACAAGATTAATAATATTTTCAACATACGCTGTTGAAACTAATACACTTCAATGTAACTTCATCAATAACACTTAATCTCGGTTTATAAATTACACCCAAATGAAGATAGATGCGACTAGTTGCAAAAGCCATAATCATAACTCAAGAAAAAGACACCAACGAGATAATTTTGGCATCCAAGCGGATGCTGTTCCAAGATGGCAGCGAAAGTGAATCAAGATCAGCGCATCGAAGGATGATTTTAAGGTCGTTTGTGTGAACAAGAAAAACTGAACGGAAGCCAACAACAAAATTGATAACATTTCCCATCATTTGATGTTATTAACCATTTTATCACCGGGTAAATATTATCGTAGGAACTAAAACACGTTGGAGTTAGTGTTGGAACAAACCTTTAATGTAAGAGACGAGCCCGACCCCATCGGTACTAATATATTAATGTATTGTTCATGCTTGATTAATAGAATATTTAAAATATTTTGTCGAAGGTAATTTCTTATTTTTTTAAACGAAGGAAATAATTTGATAAATATTTTGTTATTCATTACATTGAGTTAAAGTATCTAAATTATGTTTTATTATTGATTGATATGGCTTAATTCTCTTTATTAAAATAGATTTTTCATTTTAATGTTAAGTTAAATCTATTGTTTAAAAACATATTAAGAATAACAATACATTACAATTTGATTTTGTAGATACATAAAGAGAATGAGTTTTTATGATTGTTTATGGGTAATCTATACTTATCCATTTTAATTTTGTTGTATTTTAAAATAAAATAGAGAATATTTTAAAATAAAATGGAGAATATTTTATATTATATCATGTTAATGTAAAAAGGACTTTCACGTTAACCGATAATTAAGATGTTTTAAAAAAGATGAACTTAATATTTTCTAAATTATAATTTAAAATTATTATTTCCTTGGGAAAATAAATCATACAATCCAAAAAACAAAATAGTATTTGGTTGATCAAAAAAGATTTCTTACCCAACAAATTCCAAAAATGAATTTTTGATACTAAAATTAATATTTTTTTTGTAAGTTATTTGTAACTAAACAGAACTTGCGCCATATGCCACAAGTATTAGCTTTTAGACAATACATTTATTAAATAATTTAGTTAAAGAAGAGTTAGCATTTAGTAATTAAATTTAGAAAACAATTTGTTAAATTATGACACAAGTATTTACATTTAGTAAATAATCTAGTTAAAATGTGGTACACGTATTAGCATTTAGTAAATAATTTTATTAAATAATTTTGTTAGGTCAGTATTAGCATTTAGTAAATAAACTTAATAAATATATTAGTTGAACAAGTATTAGTATTTAGTATATAAATTTAGTAAATAACTTAGTTAAACAAGCATTGGTATTTAGTATATGAATTTAGTAAATAACTTAGTTAAACAAGTATTAGCTTTTAGTAAAAAAATTTAGTAAATAAGTTATTTAAACAAGTACTAGCATTTAGTTTATAAGTTTAGTAAATAATTTAGTTGAACAAGTATTATCATTTATTAAATAAGTTTGGTACATAATTTAGTTAAACAAGTATTAGTATTTATGAAATAAATTTGGTAAATAATTTAGTTAAACAAGTATTAGCATTTATTAAATAAATTTGGTAAGTAATATAGTTGAACAAGTATTAGCATTTATTAAATAAATTTGGTAAAGCATTTAGTTAAGCAAGTATTAACATTTAGTAAATAAATTTAGTAAATAATTTAGTTAAACAAGTCGCGCAATTCATCAAACTCTTCATATGCAAGTCATCAGATAGGAGACCCACACAAACCATAAATATACAGTTGGGCAAACAAAAGAAATTTCCTTTTAACCCTTTGTCGCCTGAACAAACATTATTCTAAGGATTAAAATGCATTGAAGTTTGCATTGGAAGTAACTCTTATCTTAGGGGACGTGTACGTGACTATAGACATTAAAATGTTAATTTCTGTTTATTTTGTATAATTCGCCTCATTATTCTTTCTAAACATTAATAATAATAATAATAACAATAATAATAATAATAATAACAATAATAATAATAATAATGTTAACAATAACAATACTAACTATATGAAATATAATATATAGTTAAATTATTATAATTCAGTAAACTTGGAAATGGAATAAAAAAAATCTTATAAAATAAAATGCTAGAAATAATAATTGCATAAAATCAATTGTTTGTTTTATTTTGTAAATACAACTTTTTAATATAACTTTTTTTAGCCATACTGTCTTGCATTATCCTGATAGGAACGAATTACCTTACATATTACATATTACAATGCACAATGTATGAAGTTGTAACAACAATTAAGTTTATTGTGGAGAATAGAACATTTAGTTGATTTTTAGTCCATTGAAGAGTAAGTTCAACTAATACCTAATAATAATAATAATAATACCTAATAATAATAATAATAATAATAATAATACCTAATAATACCTAATAATACCTAATAATAATAATAATAATAATACCT
>JARUHE010338430.1:0-10573 GCA_031471125.1 Archaeomysis grebnitzkii | reverse complement strand
ATAATAATAATAATAATAATAATAATAATAATAATAATAATAATAATAATAAAAATAAAAATAAAAATAAAAATAAATATAATAATAATAATAAGAATAATAATAATAATAATAATAATAACAAATGACAATAAAAACAACAATAATAACAGTATATAATAATAATAATGATAACAAAAATAATAATAATAAAAGTAATAACAATAATAATAAAAGTAATAATAATAATAATAATTACAAATGACAATAATAATAATAATAATAATAACAAATGACAATAACAATAACAACAATAAAAACAACAATAATAATAGTAATAATGTTAATGTATTGTCTTCAGGCTTTGTTGTTATCAGTAACCAACTGGAGTGGAGAAGATAAATGTATTTTTTCGCTCAAATTTTCAAATTTCTTCAATTGGGAAACTCAAACATTTTGTTCGAGATTGCTTATCGTTGGTTTTCAATTTTTTTCTTCTTCCCTATCGCAATACAATTGAGAAGGTTTTGCCTTATCTTTAGTTTTCACCTTCCATGTGTTTGTTTGTTCGTGTGTTTGTTTATGTATTTGTTTATGTGTTTATTTGTTTGTTTCTTCATGTGTTTGTTTGTTTATTTGTTTGTTTGCTTGTTTGTTTGCTTGTTTGTTTGCTTGCTTGTTTGTTTGCTTGTTTGTGTATTTGTTTATGTGTTTGTTTGTGTGTTTATTTGTGTCTTTATTTGTTTGTTTCTTCATGTGTTTGTTGATTTGTTTTTTTTTGCTTATTTGTTTGCTTATTTGTGTGTTTGTTTATGTGTTTATTTGTGTGTTTTTTGTTTGTTTCTTCATGTGTTTGTTTGTTTGTTTGTTTGCATGTTTGTTTACTTGTTTGTTTGCTTATTTGTGTGTTTGTTTATGTGTTTATTTGTTTTGTTTTGTTGTTTGTTTCTTCATGTGTTTGCTTGTTTTTTATTAATTCGATCAATGTTTCTGTGAATTTTTGAGAAATTGTAATTTTACTGTATGATTTATTTTTGAAAGTCTTAATGTTCGTTTTAAATAAATAACTTTTGAGACAAAAATTTTCCATTGGTTCAACGTATTTAAATCAACCTGTCATAAAATGTTTGTAAAAATAAACTAATATTTATTCAAATGTTCTTCTCATACATTAAGATTTAATTGTTTTCATCATCAACATGTTGATAGCCCAAGCAAAATATTTCAGAAATACCTATAAAATATGTTTGGTTTTTTACTTTTCGTTTATTTATTATTTTTTATTTATTCATGTATCTGTTTATTTAATTTACTTATGTATCGGTTTATTTCCATTATTTATGTATCTGTTTGTTTTATTTTGTCTATTTATTTATTTATGTGTTTTATTTGTATGTCTGTCTATTCTATTTATTTATGGATATGTTTATCTTATATTTTCATGTATCTTTTTATTTTACTTATTTATACATGTTTATTTTATTTATTTATTTACCAGTTTATTTTAATCACTTATCTATCAGTTTATCTTATTCACTTATCTATATGTGTATATTATTTATTAGTGTATCCGTTTGTTTTATTTATTTGTGTATCTGTTTCTTTTTTTTATTTATGTATCTGTTTATTTTATTTTGTCTATTTATTTATTTACAAGTTTATTTTATTTACTAATCTATCTGTTTATATTATTTGTTAGTGTATCCGTTTATTTTATTTATTTATGTATCTATTTATTTTAATTATTTATGTAACTGTTTATTCTATTTTGTCTATTTATTTATTTACCAGTTTATTTATTTATTAACTAAAGACACAAACAAAAGCACAAAAATTAAAAATCTTTGTTGGGAAATACAAAATCGTAAACAACTTTGAGTCGGAATTGAATTACGATTTCATATTCACCAAATGCGATTCTGATTTCCATTAGTTAGCATAATCTAAGTAAACCGATGTTCAGATAACCCTTTTTTTCTTTTTTATTTTCTTTTGTTTGTAATTCTTCTCTTCTGTATTTTGTTTATTCTTTTTCTCAATTTTTTCAGTGTTTCTCATTTATTCTCTTCCTAATTCTTTTTTCAGTGTTTCTCATTCCTTATCTTCCTAATTCTTTTTTCAGTGTCTTTAGTTCCTTTCTTCCTAATTCTTCTTTCAGCGTTTTCCTTTATTTTCTTCCTAATGCTTCTTTTGTTTTTGTCTTTTCTTCCTCATTGTTTGTTCTGTATTTTTGATTTTATCTCTTCTTAATTCTGCTTTTGGTATTTTTTATTTCTTCTCCTTGCTAATTCTTTTTTCAATTTTATTTTATTTATAATGTATTATTCTTTTTCTCCTCATTGTTTCTTCTTTATTTTTCATTTCCTTTCCATCCTAACTCTTTTTCAATTTATTTGTATTCCCTTTCTTCCCTAATTTTTTCCATTTTGTTATTTCCTTTCTGTATTAATTTTTTTTAAGGTTATTTATTTTCTTTCATTTCTAAATGCTTTTCATTGATTGTATTTCTTTCTGTTCCTTTTGTAAAACTGTTTTTCTTTTTGTTTCTTATTTTCTTCAAGTATTTTTTTTTGTTCTGTGTTTTCATAAGTATTATCCACAATGAAAATAACTATGAGGAATTACATTCATAAAACAAATAAATCAAATTACTTCTAACTTCTTAAGAACATGCTGGCATAACATTTTTTCATTTGAAATTATTTCCCAGTGGTCAGAGATGTTAAGCAATGTTGGACTTAGTTAGTGTGTGCTTGTATGATTGACCACCTTGTATGAGTGAACACCTTGTCGGAGTGACCACTTTGTATGAGTGACCACTTTGCATGAGTGACCACATTGTATGAATGACCACTTTGTATGAGTGACCACTTTGCATGAGTGACCACATTGTATGAGTGACCACTTTGTATGAGTGACCACATTGTATGAATGACCACTTTGTATGAGTGAATACCTTGTATGACTGACTCGCCTTGTATGAGTGACCACCTTGATAAATCAGATGGTATTGATGAAACCAAAACACAACTAAGAAACATTGGTTACGATTCTTCACTTCATAAAACATTTATATGTACGACATTTATAAGATATTTAATCACATTCGTATCAAAATTAAGACGACATTCATACGACTTGCATCATGTTGTTGTCCACGAAAATATATTTATGCAAATGACACCCGTTAACAACCACAGTTACTATTCATCTTTCATTATGTTTTGAATTTAGTTGCTGTAGTTGTAGTGGTAGTAGTTGTAAGAATAGTAGTGGTAATAGTAGTAATAGTACTACTAGTAATAGTAATAATAGTAATAGTAATAGTAATAGCGCAATTAATTTTTATTTATATCAATATGACAATTTCCAAGAGTCTACAGTATAATTAAGAGTAATTAGTGATTTTACAAAAAAAAAGAATGTCATTAAAAATGAAGAAAATTTAATGTTATAAAGTGTAATTAAATCTGTAATTAATTCTTAATTAATTGAAATCGTTAATTAATATACATTGATAATTAAACATTTTAAATTACCTTTTCTTCTTTTAATTTTTACATTCATTGATATATTGTATTTTGAATGTATCATTAGTTATATTTCCTTACAATAAACTGTGTTTGTTAACTTGTTGTTGTTGTTGTCGTTCTAAAAACCATTAAATACTACTTACAATTTATAAAGTGTTCTTCAACTGGTAATTTGCGGATGATACAATTAAAAAGGTTAACAGGTCTACATTCAAAAAAGAAATAACCTAAAAACTAATACTTAAGAAACTCCTTCAAAAGGCGAATCTTCAATTATTTCACATCCTGATAAAAACAACGAGGAGTCTAAATTCCCACAAATAATATTATAATATTTTGTTTACATAATTTTTAACTTAACTTTCAAAATTTTCATAATTTCATAATGTTTATAAGATTAATGTTCTTATATAATAATAATAATAATAATAACAATACAACGTAATAATAATAGCAGTACCAAGTACTGATTAAAAGTTTTAAAACAAAAAAAAATAACATCAAAACAAAATGGTTTATTAAATTTAAACTGAATAAAGGCAAAGAATAACGCCCATGCCTTGGATTTATAAACCCTACAACATAATTTAGTTTTTCGTTGTATCACAAACCAAATTTATATAATATTAATAGTTTTAAAAAGTTGGTTTGGTCTCTAATAACAAAAACACAAATCAAGAAAAAATTATAGAAGCAGAATTTTCAGTTATAGCAAATTACAATATAATTAAATTTAAAAAAAAATTTGAACAATAAAATAATGACGACATCTAGCCAGAAAAATAGAATCATCTACGGAAGATCACAAAGTCTCTTTTGAAGCGAGAGGTCACATCAAAGTTATTATTTCCTTTACGATGATGAATTTTTTTCATAGGCCTACTTTAATATTAAATCTCCCCAAATAAAAAGATAAAAAGTATGTCGACAATTGTCGGAAATAACATTTACGCTTTTTGTTTTTTCTTCGCTGGCAAATTTAATTTTTCTTCACTTCTTCCGTAGCAAGAATTTTTTTGTTCTATTTAGGCCTTTTCTCAGGTTTTCTTTGTTTTCAAAAGTAAATGAATCTAATCTCTATAAATATGTTTTTCATTATGTTGTGTGTGCTATTAAATTTTATTTTCCATTTTAATTTATCTACCCAGTTCAATTCACATTTAACTAAATCTTTACAACCCAGAATATCTCAGAAATAATAGAAAATGAATAAAATAATACATAAAATAAAGAAATAAGTTTGCACCATTGATATGTTTTGTGAACCAGTTGAGATATTGGATGAACCTTTTTTCTGCCATGCACCAGACAGACAGGACCAGCCGGTGGGATGGTGATCACACTTGGTTGCTCTCCCAAATGAAAAGCGAAGGTGCTGTTGGTCGGAAGGCCAAGAGGTGAAAATTGATATTCTTCTGTTCTCTATTTTCTTTAAAAGTTTTCTAACTTTTATGTTTTTATTCCTTTACATCTTCGACTACGAGAAGAGAGAAATTATTTCTATACAATAAAGTTGGTTTTCAACACTAGTTATAATGTATATCAGTCCTTATGACTTTAACAGTATGCCAGTCCTTATGACTTTAATAGTATGTCAATCCGTATGACTTTAACAGTATGTCAGTCCTTATGACTTTAACAATATTTCAGTCCTTATGACTTTAACAATGTATCAGTCCTTATGAATTTAACAGTACAATAGTCATTATGACTTTAACAGTATATCAGTCCTTATGACTTTAACAATATGTCAGTCCTTATGACTCTAACAATGTATCAGTCCTTATGACTTTAACAATGTATCATTCCTTATGACTTTAACAGTATGTCAGTCCTTATGACTTTAAAAATATGTCATTCCTTATGACTTTAACAATGTATCATTCCTTATGACTTTAACAATATGTCAGTCCTTATGACTTTAACAATGTATCATTCTTTATGACTTTAACAGTGTATGTTATACAGGGTTAAAAACAATGTATTGTGTAAATCTGACTTATGCATCTACCAGCTCGTATATTTTATCAGAGTTATTATTTTCAAGTATTTCTAAGAATTGAGAAATCTACAAATAAAAGAAATTCCATTATATTGTGATCCATCGTCCAATAATATTTTGTAAAGAATTTTCGACAGAATACATTTTTGTATCAACGTGAAATCATATCTTTGTATTTATATATTGTATGAAGACTATAAAAATACATTCAATTTATTTTAATATTAAAGTCTACTTGAATGCATAAAATTTTCAATATTCCATATAATATCGGATGAATAATTTGACAATATACGATATTCAAATTTTTGTAAAGTTATTTTATTTTAACTTTTATTAATTTGATTTATTTTGTATTTCAATTCTTGGAAAAAATGTTCTCCACATTTACTCATTGACCTTTAAAGTGATAATCGTTTTTGGAGGAATATTTGATTTCCATTTTTCTGTGAAACTGAACTTTTCTAAAATAAGCAGCTGCATAGTTACATACATATTTATATATGTATGTGTGTGGGTGCGCGTCAGTTTGTACTTGTTTAAACCTATGTATGTGTGTAACTGTGTTGAATAGTGTGTATACGTGTGTATGCGTATGTTTGTGTGTACAGGTGTGTATATTGAATGTGTTTTCGATCAAAAATGTAAAAAAAAACTTGAACAATATACATGAAAGTAAGAGAATCAATGAATGAAAAAATGGGCTTGTTCAAAGGTTGAAAAATTTAATTTGAAGTATTTAAATAAGTTATAACAACTTTAATCAAATGTAAAATAAAATTTTATATTTACAAATTCTAAACTTGAACAATTCTCGAGAATTTTCATAAATATATATAATAAAAATGATGATATAGATAAAAGTAGATAAAGTAAAGGAGATTATGTTTTGTGGAAAGTCTATGGATTTTCATTAGTTAAAAAACTTTAAATATGAACATAAAATAAAATTTAAAAATATTTTTATTACAAACTTTGAATTGTTGAATCGGGGATAAATTTTCTTCTTTTCTTGAATCGACAAGTTAAAATTTGTGGAAGATTTTTATGATGAAACGATACTCGAAAAACAGAAGTTTCAACTTGTGTCTTTTTCGAGAAAATCTTTTTTAATAAAACTTTTATATCTTTTGAATATTTATTTTACCTTCGATAAAAATAAAACACTTTTAATGAAAGTTTCATTCGTTGTTTCTCATATGGAAGCAAACTTAGTTTGCAGATTTTTTTTCTTCAACAGTTTCGGATTTTTTGCTGACGAGACAAAACTGTTTCCTCTTTTAGGATTAATTTGCGAAGAATTAAAACAATTTTAGTTCGAGTCAAAGTTTTTTTCACTCGTTTAAAAATCTTTTTTTTTGTTTCTTATTTGTATTGTAATAATGGCTATTGTTTTATGCTTTTTATTGCTTATAAAGTTATATTGTAATAATTTGTAATGTTTTGCGCTTGCAATTGCTTACAATATTTTATTGTAAAATGTTTTAATGTTTTGTGCTTGCAATTGCTTGTAATAATTGTAATCATTTGTATTGTCTTGTGCTTGTTATTGCTTACAAAGTTGTAAATGTTTTTTTACATAATTGGAAAAAACTGTGAATTTTTTTATATAATTTCGTTATAAGTTTTTTCTATGATTTATCACTTATTTAACATAAAATTAAATGTTTTAAAAACTAATCAAGTTAAGTAAATAATTTTTAAAGTGTGCCAAGATCTATCCCTAGTTAGTGGCTGATCCTTGTCTATTAGCCATGATTTTATGAATATTTTATGACTCCCTTGGAAAATAGCCAGGAATTAGCTATTGAAATGCTACTAAGGTATGGTTATAAAACAACCTATTAAATACATTTTTTAAACAAAAACGTACTTTAAAGTTTTTATTATAATTTTAAATTAAATTAATTTAATAATTTCTTAACTAAAACAAAAATGATGTCAACAGTATCATAATTTATTGCTTGTTTACATGTTTATAACTTCATTTTTGCCTTGTTAAAAAATCTTAATAAGCAACGAATTTTTTAATTTGTGATATTCAACACGAAAATGTAATTATCCCGGAATTAAAAATGTATTTTATTGAGGAAAACTTTATCTTCTTGTTTATTATTTGCTTATTAATTTTTTTGTGTCTGGAAGACATATAAAAATTTAATTTAACAACCTTTCAACACATGAAAAAAATTATTTTTATAGAAGTGTGTTTTATCATCTTAGAAATAAAACACAAACTTCTTTCATAAGGTTATATAAGTGTGTGTGTGTTGCTTAAGAATTAAGTTAATCTGTGTTTGTATAAACAGTATAAACTTTTTTGTCTTACATTCATTTAGTTACATGTGGAAAATAGAACTAAAAGTTGAATATATTGCATTGAATGTTTTATATATCTAAACTAAGACATTATAAACAAAATTAATCAAACATCACTTGACACACACTACCGCAACTGATTTTGATCCCCTTCTAACCTCTTTGCCACTTTGCCGATTTGTCTGTCCATTCCTCCATGTCCATCATCCATGTCTTTCACGACCTGGTGCAGAAACATGTATGATGGTATAAATAAATCTCCATTTCCTGCGGGTGTCTTGTACTGCAACTTGACTGATCCATTTCAGATTATTTTCTTCTCTAATGTCCAGTATCGAGCATTTCTCGTCATCGCCTCCATTATTGGTGCGTTTGTTCAATAATTTGAGTATCTTGCCAAAGAGTCTCCTTTACAGTGAGCATCGAAGGCATTCGTCTGTTTTTCAATATCTTTGTTGATACTACATATCTCTCAGGCATTTTTGCTTTTCAACAGTGTGCTTAATATTCTCAAATTAGCTAAGGCCAATCTCGATGCCTCTGTCGATCTTTCCAACTAAAGCATAATACATTCTAGGTAGTTAGAAGTATTTCCTCTAACTAATATAGTTATCTTTAATCTTCTTCATTGATTTGATTGCAACCAACTCGTAGATTAATAGTTTGCCCATCAGCTCTCACTGTGCTATTACCCTATCGAGCGCTTTTCTCATAACACATTCCTTATAAAGTTAATAATTTAGTTACTTTAATTCGGTCCTAGTAGACCAGGTTATGGGTGTAGTTTCAGCACATTTAGCGATTGATTGTAAAAGTTGAGCAAGTTAGGAGGCAAATGGCAACACCTAAATTATTTATGAAGTAATCGAATGATTGAATTCCACGAAAGTTTGCTACAGTCTTGCATCATTCTCCATATACTTTTCGCATATAACTATCCGGCCCCACAATTATTCAGCTGTTCTGGATTAATCTTTACTTTGGTTGGTATTATTTCCATAGTGCTCAAGTATTGAGCTCGAAACGTTTTGAAACTGTAATGCTATTAACCTGTCAATGCTCGTAAGACAGTAAAGTAGTTTAGAATATTGCATAGATGCTCAAATTAGATCAAATCAGTTATAACTAACATATTTTTCAAATGTCATTGCAAAAAGATTTAAAACCTAAGTGACATTTTTCTCAATTCTTTTGTTACAATGAAAATTAAATGTTAATGAAACGATCGTATTGTGAGATGTGCCAAGCCTAATCTTGCCATTGATAATTCAAGGAAATCGATAATTGGCTTCAACCATTGTCATTATTTACAGTCTTTCCATTGGCAATTTCGTTTTTTTTTATTTTTCACTTTTTTATCATATTTTATTTCTATTATATTTTTATTTATTTCTCATATCATCATTTGTCTCCCATAATTGATTTATATCCTTTGCATTAGTATATATTTAAGATGTATTCTGTGCTATTAAAGAAAATAGTTTATTTTAAAAAATTAAGGTTGTATATAAAAGCATAGTTTTGTTTCGTATACATTTTTTAAACTTAATTATTTTATTTTATATAAAGATTGTTTTTTCATATTTAAGAACTAATAACAACACAATTTTTATTGTTACATAGTTGTAACAAAGTGTGTAAAAATTTTTTGACCTTTTAAATAAAGTTTACAGTTTAACAATTTTGTTTATTGATTAGCTTAAAGGAATACCATTCTTCATACAGAATAATCATTCTTGGTGTGTGTGTGTGTGTGTGGGTGTATGTGTGTGTGTGGGTGTGTCTGTGTGTGTATGGGTGTGTGTGTATGTGTGTGTTGCATGTTTGTGCTTGTGTTTAGGAGTGTGTGTTTGTGTATGTGCTTGAATGTGTGTGTGCACATCTCCCTGTCTGCTTACATTATTATTGTGGATTGAAAATTAAATAAAATTTATTTATAAAAATCTTCAACACGAAAAACGTCAATATTTCCACACCATAAATGAAGATATAAAAAGTAAACCTTCAACATCATTTTATATTTCCATTACCAACGTAAAGAGAAATGTTCTTCTATTTAACATCGCCATTGTTTATCAAACACAAATATTATCAGTTAAATTCGCCATTTTCTTGTTTGCCAAAAGTTTATTGGCAATATTGGCCAACTCAATTGGGATTTGTCTTCCTTTCGCTACTTTACAGATTGATTAAAACTTTTCTGTTTGTCTTTATTCTCTGGGGATTGTCTTTGATCTCTTGGCGATTGTTTTGGTCAGAGTTTAAGGTTTTTTAAGATTTGCGTTCTAGGATTTCGTTTGCTTAACACTTTTTAAATGGTTGTAACTTGTTGCATAAAAAAAGTTATGTAACTTCTTAAAGAATGTTAATGAAGTGTAATAAGTTAATATTTTTAAAATAATAACATTAAAGTATAAAAAATTTATATTCTTGTTAGATAGTAATGTTAAAGTAAAATAAATTTAAATACTTTCTAAATATTAATAATAAAGTTTAATGAAGTTACTAATTATTTGTAAATAATAATATTAAAGTATAATAAAGTTGTATAGCTTTTCAAATAATAAATAATGAAGGATAATAAAGTTATATAGCTTTTAAACAATAATAAAAATAATATATAACTTCTTAAATAAAATAAACCCGTTATATAACATTTTAAATGATAAATAATAACAGTGATATATATATATATATTTTTTAAATAATAATGCTAAATGTATACTAAAGTTATATAACT
>JARUHE010338419.1:0-10573 GCA_031471125.1 Archaeomysis grebnitzkii | reverse complement strand
TGTATCTATACTATTATTATTTATTATTATTTATTATTATTTATTATTATTTATTATTTATTATATGTATTATGTATCTTTACTATTATTATTTATTATTATTTATTATTTATTATTATTTACTATTATTATTGTTTGAAATAAAGTTTTTGTGGTAAAAAGTTTCTGAATTTGATTTACATTATTTTTTGGATTAGGCCTATATGACTTTTTATTTATTTTGTTTTGGCATAGCACCTTCTGGTTGACCTTATTCCCAGTCAGAAATTATGGTCGAGTTTTCCACCTGTTTTGATATTAATATATTAATTAGCCGTTTAGTGTTGTTAGTGCTGTTTTTGATCTCACACTTGAACATAAATATTTTTATAGTTGTTTTTGATCTCGAAATATCGCTCAATTAACATCTGAATTTATGATGATTTATGTTTAATACCATTAACTGTCAAAACTCAACGCTAAAATAAACAGTAGTTTTTGATCGATGTTTCTGCTTATTGGCATACTTTTGAATCGAGTAAGTACCAACAAATACTTACACCGTCAAATAAATGTGGTGTAGTAAATTTTTCCAATTCTGGACATTTAAATCTTAAAAGTTACTTTAATTGTACTCACTAGGTATTTAAAACTCTTGAATCGACTATGTCTCGACTCTGAAGTTTCTCATTTTACAGGTTATACGACGATAATTTCAGACTGTTTGCATCAACAATAGCAAAAGCGAGTAACCCACATTTAAATAACAAAGCTTATACTTCACTTGCGCTATTGTTAATCCATTTCAAGCTATTTATTTAGAATTTAAAGTTTTCAAGCGTGTCTTCTACTGTAGTTAATCTCGTATAATAAACAATAATAAATTTAAACTGTCCGCGCCAATATTTGATAGGTACAATCAATACAATATTGCATAGGTCTTATATGATATAATCAAATTGGGAGTACTTCACAATTGAAATGGATCGTATTAAACAACTATTATTTATTAATAATTATCCACAAATTTTAGGTGAAAAATGTTTACGCGAGTTTTTGAAGCAAAAAGTTCAATTGCGGAGAAGTGAAAACAGATATTATGAAAATAAATATACCGATTCCTATAAAATGGATGAAAATGTTTTGAAGAAAATAATAAAAGAATATGTAACAACTAATGAAAATTCGTGTCAAGTTGAACATTTACTATAAAACAAAAAAATTATCAAACTTTCTTCTAAACAACTAACAAGAGTGTAATATACTGAAACAAAGTAATGTGGTGTGTGATATTAAATGCCCTTAGGTACCATCGGTGGCACAAGTATCTGACATTTTTCAAATCGAAAAATTAGAATAATATAATTAATTATTATTTTTTGTTGTAAATTCCATACTGTGAAAATCAATGGTATATTTCCATAGTATGAAATGTACAACAAAAAATCAGAATTTATAATTAATTATTCTTATTTTTCTATTTGAAAAATGTCAATTACTATATAAGATGATGTAAATTATTTTAATTAATGCATTTTCTTGATATAAAACCTGTACAATTATCTTGTATTCTAATCTGCATGACTTATGCTTGAAAACTAAGGAGTTGATTTTGTTTGTTCATCCAGGTATGGCATTTATCCATTGACTGCTTTTAAGCTTCCACAAACAGCACCGAAAATGAGACCAATCTCGCCGGAAACGGTGGAAGCCACAACACCACAAAGCCCCGAAGTACCCGACGTTGAAACGCGCAAGGTCATCAACATGATGTGCTCGGTGAAAGCAAATGAAGAAGGATCCGGGCTGCAGGTAAAAGTTTTGTTTTGAGTTTTTTGGAAGAACGAAAGAAAATAAATTGTTCAATGTGTGCTCGGTTAATAATAATAAAACAAACCGTTTTCTCGAAATTTTCAAGATGCCGTCTCAACATCAACAATTTCAAAACATTAAACATTAACAATTAATTGAATTACAATTATTTTACATTGAATGTAATGTTTTATTTTAATGTTTTTAATTTTATTTTTTATTTTTGGTTGACATGATAAGTTTTTCTTAATTAAAATATATATAAACGTAATTAATTATTCCGAATATCTTAATTAATTCATTAAAAATAGTTTTCATTTCAGATGACAATTAATTTGAGATTAGAAGATAAAATGAACCGGCAACTTACATGTTTAGTTGAAGAACAGGAAAATGGACATGCCTTGACTGATGAACTCATAAACTTTGGTTTCATTAACATTGTAAGTATCACCTACGTCATAAATTGGAAATATATATATATGCACCATTCAATGTTATAAAGCTTGGACCTAAATGAGCAGTCTTAAGCAGTCTTTCAAGATATTTCCTGTAGAAGCCAATCGTCTGTTTTTGTAAGTCTATAAATCAGTAACAAGACAATATGGTAACCATATTCCTGTAACCATGTTAGCCACACTTCCTGTAACTATGGTAACCACACTCCTGTAACCAAAGCAGGATATCTTTTCAGCTGGCTGTAGACAGTTATTATAAATCTATTCATATGTTGTTGTTGTCGACCCCCACTCCATCCTTGACTGACATTAAGGATGGAGCCCTATTCTCACAGGTCCTTTCATAGTTCTAAATGTGCGATAGGTATAAGTGAGCTTCCATTTAAATATTTTTCACAGCTGTCATATTTTTTACAGATGGATAGGGAGAAAATTGCCTCCTTTATTGATCTTCATCTCATTCGAGGGAGAAATGGCCAAAGTGTCATCGAAATGAATGGTGATATCCAACATCAGCCTCTGGCATTTTCAAACCCAGTCACTTCGTCGTCAACGTCCAGATAACAGTAACCCACAAGTGCTGGATAATAATTCTAATTGATAGGTTTCGTTTATAAGTGTTGAAGGAACCGGACGTTTCTGTGCCTAGTCGTGATCGAGCACTCAATTATATTCCGTAGCCAGGATCGACCGACCGACTTTCCGCCAATAGAGAATCTCGACCCATCTCGGGCTTGCAATTACAGACGCCTATTGCACCCGACGAACGGGTTGTACACAGTTAGGTCTCTTTGATATATCTAATCTTTTTCTCTTTAAGATTCTTGTGATAAGAAACATGAACAATCTAATCTAGTTTCTTATTTGTGGCATTAATATATTCATTACCATTTATGTTTTTGTATGCTTACTACCATTTGAAAAGTTATTTTATTTCATTCTATAGTGAGAGTTTTATTACATTGTGAAGTTTTCTTTTCAACTTGCATACTCGAATATTAAAAATAAAAATTATATCTCCTACTTATGTTGTTGAGGAAACAGCTTATGAGTTAGAATGTAATATACCTTGAGGTATTAGTTTTATTTTTCTATCATCATTAGTTTTCTTGAATCAGCTAATCTTCCTTTATGTGATTGAACAGAAGCTAATTGATTGAATATTTTAGTTTATGAAAATTTAAAACTTGAATAAAAAAAATGATTGCAGAGACTTTGGTAAATGATTGCTTTTTTCAATGAATACATATACTAGACGAATCCAGTATAAGAGTAAATTAAATTTCAGTATTAGTTTTTATATGATTATGTTGAAAGACATTTTTAAAAGTTTGATTGGCAAGTAACGTTTTTAGCCTAATTTCAATACTGATCAAATTTGAATCATAGCTTGAAAATTTGTTTTAGTAAAAAGTCATTTTTGTTGAGCAAGGGACAGAAACATAATTTACTTTTATGATGACACCCACTTGTCAAAATTGGGCTAAAAAAATTTGTTTGAAGAGTTACTGCAATGTTTTCTCAACAATCATGTTTTAAAAATCCTTATTTGAATTTGAATGATATTGAAAAGTTGTGACCCCAAGTTACATTGTTGTCAATGTTTTTCATTTAGGCAAATGAACTTTGTTTGTATAACCTTAGGATGTAATGATCATGATTACTGGATTTTTATTCAAGGTGTATGTATAATCTTTCCAATATTGTTAAAAATTTGCCAAGAATATCTTCAAGATTATGAAAGATTCTTTTCAATATAGTTAAAGATCTATTAAGAATCTTTCGAAAATTATTGGAATTTCTCGCAATACTCTTGAGATCTTGAATTGGTTTTGTATTTCTCTAATATAACACTAATATAAAATTGATTCTAGATTTATGATTTCGTATGTTGTGTTTAGTTTGTATTTGGTCGCTGATCTTCACAATTTTTCAAAGAAATTCCAAATAATATTAATGAAGATTTCAATTTAATCTGGATCAATTTATTTTGTTCAATCAATCGTTTTTCAAAATTTTATATTCAAAAAGTTTTTTAAATCTTAAATTTTAATGCAAGCTGTCACAACAAGTTGAAAAAGTACTAAAATTGTCACTAAATTGATTGAAGTAAGAGAAAGGTGAATACCCAACACTAAAAATATTGTCTACATGAAAAAACAACACTGAATAATTTTATTTTAGATGTAAATGTTGCAAATACGTTGAATGTTAATTTTTAAAATCTTTGAAGACATCACATTAGTTTGACCCTTTAACGCCTGTAGGGAAAAGCTAGTGATAACTGTAGGGTTATTTGCAATACAAACTTCATTGTGTTGCAAACCTTAGGGTAATAATAATTCAGGCGTAAAGGGTCCTCAACCACTATTGGTTTGCCTTTTTGTTCACAGTTTGTTATATTTGTTAAATTTTAATCTTGTTTGTTTATGATAAAAATATCCGTAATTCATTATTCAAAATTCTATTTTTTTCCATATCTCAGAATGTTCAGTAATTTGAATTACATATTCTATTATTTATTATTGTTATTACTATTATAGTTTGTGCTTTTAACCATTAGTAACAATTGTTTTTCACTATAAATATAGTTTCACAACTGAAATTATCAAAAGTATTATATATTGTACTTTTTATCGAACATTGATTTTATTTTAAATTAGAATTTTATTTTTATTTTTTATATTTCATATGCAAATAGAAATAAAAGTTATATATTTTTGTAAATAAAACACTAACTGTAAAATACATTATACATATAGATATTAATATCCATTTATAAATATTTATTTTTTATTTTCCAATTGTGTAAAAGTTTTGAATGTTTGTACCCAGTTTAAACTTGTAAAGTATGATCCAGTAGAAATAAAATAATTGGTAAGGTCTTATCACACATCAATGAAAGTAAAATTTATATCAGCCTAGGGTATCAATAGATGTTGATAGTCTATAATCAATATTGAGCTCGATAATGGTTCGAATTGACATCAAAACATTGGAAGGAGAGGCTAAGAAAATATGTTGTGAAGGTTACTCACTAATCACACAGTTTGTTATTTTATCACATGATGACAATGGAGTCTATATATATTATGACAACAAAATGTTCAATCTTATTTGTCATGTAGCGATTGTAATTTGCCTACACCAGATCTACAATTTGAAAACATTGTGATGGTTCAATTTTGAAAACTTTGAAATCTTCAAGGGCTGTCCAAAATAGCAATTGAAAGATTGCGACTGAATTAAGATGATGCAAATAGAGACTTAGGATGTAACTTTGAATGTTCATTTATGAGCTAAAGCTTATTACAATTTCATCCATTGGAAGTTCCCTTTAAAGTGTGAATCAGCTCCATTTATTAAAAATTGTCAACATTTTATTTTATAAACATTTTTAATAAAGTTTTGAAAATTAAAAATACAGTTACCAATTAACCACATTTTTGTTTAGGGTAATGATTTAATTTTGTGATTAAAATAAAATTAACTGCACGAATAAATATTTTTTTGTACTTACTAAAACGTATTTGAATATTGATATGTTTCTACATTTAATTGGTTCGACTTCACATTAAAAAAAATATTTTTATAGTTGACTAATAACTAATAATGAAATCAAGTGAGGATGAATTTGTTTGTACATCAAAGTAGCCATTTAAGATTATTATTTGGTAGTGTTTAATATCAGCATGGAATTGGATCGGCAATAGCACAAGTGAGGCAACCCATATTAAAATAATGGATTTTACATCACTTGTTATGGTCGATCCAGCTTGTATTTCATAAAACCTGTGTGCCAGAAAAGCATTTTGTTCCCTTCAAAACTTGCAAATAAATAAGCTTCAGTCATTCCTTCCACGACCATCTTGCACACCTGCAGAGAGGATGTGAACCAGGGCGTTACTTCAGCTGGCGTCAAGTGTCTTCCAATAGTAATTCTAATGGAGTAATCACTATAACGGCAGCGAAGGCAACGCCTTGCTTTGTGAACTGTGTTGTATGTTAAAATAATTGAACTGCCTTGAAGTATTAATTGTATAGATGCCATGGCATATTTAACCAATGAAAGGCATCCATAAACCACTTTCATTGCATTCTAGTTGGCTTCGGTATATTGCTCATCTTTGTGATTAAAACATGTATAAGGATAGTTTTGGGTTGTGCCACTTTTGTTCTTTCCTTTGATTGTGTCGACTTTCTTGCAAGCTTAACATTTTCTATGACCAATTGGCACAACACAAATAATATATTAAATATAAACTTTCAATAAATTTAAGTATTTAATTCTGGGCTACATTAAACTTTTTTTTATAATTTTTAAGTGATGCACAAGCAATCTTATACGAAAATAAATTTAGGTTTTAAGTTTTTAATTAGAAATAATTCTTCTAACATCTATTGTATGTGCATACTTTAATGTGTATACTTTATGTGCATACTTTAGTATACTTTAGTCTCAACCTGGAATGGTGCTCATATTTTAAATTATTTTGCTAGTGTTTACTTAATGAAAGAATTAAGTTTCACTTCAATGTTATAGTAATGGCTCAATATAAGTAGATATAGATATTGAATAATTTTCCTTACAGTGTGCTTAGCAAAATAATGTAGTTGAAAAAGATTGAAATTCTGTTCATTAATTATTAATCTTGAACTATGCACTACAAATATTTTTGATTGGTCATACGAAGAAAGAGAAGCACAAATATATAGATGAAAAGCAATGATTTGAGAGGAAAATTAGAGTTTCACATTGTGAAATCAAACTACAGCTTCAAAGATAATCTATAAAAATGTCTGTGTTCAGCAGTTGAAGCAACCTTAACCAGAGCACCTGAATTCAACTCAACTGAGCGCCCATTTCAAGTCCAGGTTCTGATTTTTCGAGACTTGACAATTTTTATTTAAATTTTAATGTCTTCCAAATTAAAATTTTCTGCTCATGTCCAAGATAGTTTTACAAATAAAATTTAGTTACAATTTGAAGATTAATTACATTTTACTCCATTCATAAGTGGAATTCAATTATCTATTTTTTTATTTCTTAACATGTTCTTACTTCAACAAATATTCCTTGCATGAGTATTTGTAATAGTTTGTCATTTTCATAATTAATTTTTTTACTGAATAAATTATTTAAAAGTTAAAAAAGTTTTTCATTTATTGCAATAGCTTAACACATAAAATAACCTATTTTTATCAACAAAAACATTTTTTCGATCAAATCTGGTGATTTTTTCTTCTTGAAATTGATTCATCAATCGTTGCAAAGGTATGATCAATTTTATTCTAATTTCAATACTTAATTTTTATGAAATTCTATTCTATTTTATAGCTTGGAAATCAAAGCTTAGTTTATTTTTATTTTATGAATCCTAATTTTTTTTCCAATGACAAGTTAAAAGTTTTATTAATGGTTGTTTTATTAAAATTTGTTAATGGCACAATTTTTTCAACATATGCCTGGCTAGGACAAATGGTATTAGATCAAAGTAATGGATTGATTAGTTATCTAATCGAAATTAAATGTTTTTATTGATACTGGATTGAAATAATTGATGGCAAAGATATTTAACCATGAATGAATTTTAAGAATAATCAATTTCCATTTAATAAAATAAAGTCTTTTGTTTTTGTGGGTGTATGATCTGCGGATTTCTGAAAACCTAAACATGAAAATACCCAAAGCTATACTAAATTTTTGAATATTCTTTTGAAAGGCTAAATGGATGTTCTTATATTTTATAATTTGAACATCTTGAATATCTTGAATATTTGTTAAAGCAAAAGCTGAAAACATTCCAGTCTCATCTAATTCCATGTTTGTGTGAATAGCTGTTGCATGCATTCATTTATTATTAACATTAGATCAAAATATATTCTGAAATGCCATTCTTTTGATCGGAAATATTCGACGAATATTTCGATCATCGAGTTAATGGTATTCTTAAGTCCATATTTATTCATTTATTTACATCATTTCAATTGTGCTTTCTCTTGAAGAGATTATACTTGTGCATATATTTATATATGTAATATATAAATACTAGTAAGTACGTTAGAAGCTTGTGCATTAGTCACTTATGTTGCTTAGCTGGTGATATTACCAACTATTAATGCAACATTTAATAAAGAAGCATAGTTCCCTTTTGTTTTATTTACCAATATTTTAATTTTGTTTTTATTGGAACGTTCCATGGGAAAAAAGTTTTCCTTCATTGTTAACGTACATAAATATTCAAGTTTGCTGGATATGCACAGTAAGATAAAATTTTATTCCATAAGTTTATATTATGACTTTTCAATCAATTATGTTATTATATATGGAGTTTTAGTCAAAAACTGAATTTTTTACTCTCAAATCGTATTGAAAAAGCAAGTTTTTATCTGTCTTATAGAAATTCATTAGTATTAAGCAGGTTTAATTGACGAGTTGTAGAGAACTTTAATTGACAAGTTTTGTCGGGAATAACTTTTCAAAAATTAATATTACAATCAAAGACACAGATGTTCAACTCAAGAATTTTTGATGAAGGAATCTAAAACTAGAGTTGCCAGAAAGATCCAGCAAAAATGGTGCCAGTTACCTAAATATATTGTATTTATCTATGCGATTTAAATGTAATTTTTTTCTTGGGAAGAATTTTTCTTTTATTAAATAATTGAATACTTATATTTTAAATGTTGTTTTTTTTGTATAAAATTTATATATAATCCCGTATAAACGTTTGATTTACAATACTGAATACATTTCATTACAAAATATTGTCTTATTGATTCATAGGCTTACACAATCAGACTATTTACATTTGCTTATATGGTAAATATCTTGGAAGACTTCTTAAGACTGCGTATTTGAGTCCAAACTTTTAACATTAAGTGGTGCATTTATACGTCTTTGATCTATGGTTATAGCTTGAAAAAACATGCCTTTTTGAACTTGTCATTGAGTTTTTCATTTGAATTGCAGAAAATTTTCTTGAACGAAGCTGTTTATTATGACCGTTTGACATACTTTCAGGAGCATTTTTAATATTTTTCGAGTTCTAGCAAAAAACAATTTATGGACATAGCCTAAATTTTAGCAAAAGTTTGTTTTTTATTTGAAGAGTTGCAGAAAATTTTGTTGAACATGGTTTATTATGACCATCTAACCAATACTATATCGAGTAATGTTTTTCATAAATTCAAAATTTATTAAGGTATAGCCCAAAAAGAGGACGTTTGTTTACTTCACGCGAGATTGCCGATCCTCTATAGATAGGTGGAATAGCACCAGAAAAAGGTATTCAGCAAACACTACTTGTGATTTTCTGGTAAAATTGTAACCCAATAATGAATTAGGGTACTTGCAAATTATTACAAAAATTCAATGTGAAGTAAAAATTTGCAAAAAAACTTGAAAAATAAAATTGTTCATGAGTACCAACCTCTCATTCTGTGGCAATTAAAATTAATTTACTTATTTCAAAACTGCTGAAAATAAAGCTTATTTTTCAGTACTTTAATCCAACCACGATGGACCCACTGATCTATATATTAATGGATGGATGACGGGCACTAAGCTCAATAGGTTTGCATGAAGATACCTCCAGAGGCGCTTATATCCCTAACTGTCAAGTTGTATTATATATACGAAAAACAAAAGATCAAAATTGAATGTTGGATGCAGAAGAAATTTCTTCCCGAAAAGTCTGATACTGTCCATCCATTGATATACAGATCAATGGGTGGACCTCATTAATATTCTACATTATATTACAATGTTTTACTCTCAAAAACAGTCTAAAGCAATGTCGCATTAGATTTTACAGTAAAAAACATTTGAAAGTCTCATTTAATTTCATTAACATTCAATAATACATTGTCATACAGAGTAGAGTGACAACTTTTTTCAAACGAAAGCCCTTCTCTCATCCCCGCTAAGTCTAATCTTCTTGGGAATCCAGTATTGTATGCCATGTGTGTTGCCATGTGTGTTGATACAACAATTCTGACTTTGAGGTTGTTTAGTTATCGAGTTATGGCCGAGCACAATTCTGTTTATGGATATAAATGTATACATTTCACAATTTAAAAGCTTACATTTATCTATTTTATATTTTTAAAGTATAAATAAAAACGCTTCTTTGAGAACTTGAGACAATGTGGAAGCTAGATTGAATATAAGGCATGTTTCCGATTCTAACAGTTTGCAAACATTTTGTAAAACTTTGAAAATGATGAGGTCATAGGTGTTTCCGACTCTAACAGTTCGCAAACTGTTTCAAAACAGTTTGCGAACTGTTTCATCAAAAAAGCAAAATTTTACAAACAAGGTC
>JARUHE010338408.1:0-10573 GCA_031471125.1 Archaeomysis grebnitzkii | reverse complement strand
TAGCTACAATGGCAAAGAGCGCTGTTCTGTGTGATTTACAATTGGGTGATGTTGGGGTTGATTATTTCGTTTTCTATTTAAACTATGTATATCAATTAGATTTTAAGATATAATAAAAAATGTTATGATGTAATTGATGGAAAAATGTTATTATTATACCGACTCTTACTCATAAAAATACAATTTTTAATTTCAAAAGTCATGTTCTTGGAACTATAAATATAAAATTATGCTGAACTAAAAGTTATAATTGATTATAAATTGAACAAGATTTTAAACGCTCCATCATTGACATTTTGATTTAGTTTTATTAATTTAATTAACTAATTATTATAATTGATAAGGTGAAGGTGAGAAAATTGGGTAATTGAAGGCAAAAACAATTAAATATTTTCTAAGATAAAAAGTGAACTTTTCAAATTAAAATATTGCATTATTATTTAATGATTATCATAATATTTGGAAATTAACTTTTATCCAAGAAATAAAACAAACTTCTCTTTCAAAAAATGTTCAAAAGAAAAACATTTTCAAGGTATTACAATGATTGCCACCTTTATAATCATTCTCTCTATATCAAACACAAGTACGCACATTTGTAAATTTTAAATGCAATAAATGCTTAAAAGAACGTCTTCCAATCAAAAATCATATCTGCTAAAATTGTTGTCAACACAAATTAAGAAACAATTAAAATTATTCAAAAACAGACAATTTTGTTAGCAATGAAAAAAGTATTTATAAAATTTTGTGTTACTAAACTGGATTATTTATCTTCTCCTGAGAACCACTGTACAGTTTCGGGCATTTGAAAAATAGAAATAAAATTTGAATTTTACAACATAAACATTTATAATTAAAAAGTATTACTTAAATGCAAAAAAACATACTCGTTGGTGCTACAAAATTGTTAGGTTGTTTGCATGATGTACCAATGTTCTACATTAACTCTTTCATACAAGAGCAAGTATTGTTATAAGGACCGAAATGACACAGAAAACAACATTTATGTGCACTCCGAATTCCACCCTATTGCACTAATGGGTGAATGAAACAACTTATCTTAACTTCCTTCGGGGGAATATGAATTACATGCTTTCGAGTCCATTTACCAAATCACAGAAAACTTGAATAATTCCAGACAAAACAAAGGCGCGATTTATATGTAAAATGTGGCGACATAAACTACGTTGCACTTGTTTTTGGAGACATTTACACGAGACAAGGAGATAGTGGGAGACTGAATGAGCCAGTATGGGAAATGGAGAAGAGACAGACATGAGGAAAGCATAGAGACATGGAGAGAAAAAATATAATCGACAGGGAGACAGATAGACAAGGAGAAAATGCAACGACAGAAAAACTTTGTTGCGAGTGGGATTCCCGATGTCAGTTGTTGTGTCAATTGCTTCATGGAACGGAGATCCGCAGCGCATCTTTCTTCCAATGAGCATCGTCTTTCCAGCCTACTGGACCACACATTTCGGACGATGAGAGATGGAACATCAAATGATAATAATTACACGCTTTGTATAGCACAGATTCAAGTAAGTTCACATTATGCGTCATTATATTAATTAGGAAATTGTTTAATTCATCCGCGATGAATAATTATGTATGCAAAGTTATTATTGTTTGATAATTACTTTTCGTTTATTTTTTGAGCACTAATGAGCAAATATAATTAAGATAGAAAATACATTTAACAAAAAGACTACTAAACAAAAAAAAATAAAAATCTGTGGTAATAAACATTGTAATAAAAAATCTGAAGTAATAAAAATGAACAACAAAAATACAGATAAACAAATGACAAGTTTAATACAACAAAGAACAACTGTGCATGTAGTACCATGAACTAATTTTTTAATTAATTATAAAAATACTTATTTATTTATAAAGCCATTAAAATAACAATTTAAACAATTTTCATAATGAACAATAATATTCCCAACAGTGATTCTCGTTGTAATGATATTTACACAAACAAATATGTTTAAAAACTAGATAACTAATGAAAGATAACATTTGAAGTAATATGTTGCATTGCATTTTTATTCTTTAGTGTGAGTAGACAAAAGCTATTGAGCTTTACATAGAATAAAAATTCTCTAGAATTGATATTGGCAAATGTAAAAGACAAACCAATGCAAAATGGTTTTGAATTAAATATTTGTAAAATTAAAAGTATAATCTAACACAATGTATAATCTTTTTAGAATAATCGAAATAACATTCTTTTTAAAAATAAACACAGTTTTATAATACAAACGAAACAAGTAATAAAAATCTATTTTTACTGGAATTAACCAAAGAAAAAGCGGCTAAAAATAATAAAGTTGGAAGTGATAAAAATAAGGAATGTTTGGATGGTCAACAGCATCTTCAAATATTACTTTAGGACAAACAAATCAAAAAACGTTTCGCTATTTGTCGACTTATTTCTTTCTAGAGAAAATCACACAATATTAGACACTCTATGATGTGCTCTACATAGTTTGCACGACATTGCATATACTCCTAAACATATCTTTCTATACTAGAGTTGTGTGTTAAGTGTATGTCGGTGTTGTATTTCAACAAAACATCAATACACATTTCGCAAAGATAATATAGTATTAATAACAACCTTAATATGAACATTGTCTTGTTTAGAGTTAATTCTGCTTACGTATGTCAAGCAGTGACTAAAAAGAATGGCTACCATTTCACCAAATCAGTATTTCCTGGTGTCACTTACAAACTCATGATAGGTATTGGGCTCAGATTTCATAAGGTCAATCAAGAAAAAATTTCATCTTCACTAAAACTCAACTCAGTAGGTTTATCTATTCAAGAATCAATCAAGTGAATAAAATTAAAATTTTGTACTCAATAGATAATTAATTTGCTTTTGTTGGAATTTAAAACTGACAAACAAAGCCAAGCAAACGAAGTGGCTCCAAGAAATACTTAAGACAAAAGTGGAAAATATTGTAATGGAATTCATTCTTCATTAAGGAGACACTTTTGCAGTGCGAGGAAATATAATCTCGGGAATTAGCATATCCAAGCATTGAAATGTATTCCTAATTATAATACTAAACTCTTTTATCTGGATTTTATCACCACACTTTTATGCTGAAAAAATAATCTCTTCGTCTTCTTTATTTATATATTCAAGCAAAAATTTTGCTTTATCTAAATGTGATCTAATTAAACCATATCAAAAGTTCCGTTGACCTAAATTCTACTTTACTTCAAGAAATTAATCATCCAACTTCTCTGTTGTAAATCACACAAATGACAACAGAAAATCTAGCTAAATTTAGGTTAAGAAATTGGAGTTCATTAGATTGGTATAAATAAGTTTAACAAAGTTACTTTCAGAATTTGGTAAGTATAATTTTATTTTAATTAAAACAGAATAATCGTGTTGCGTATATGTTCATATTATAAAATAAATTTTAAAGCAAGTCAATATTTTTCTAAATATGAAAAGTACAAATATTTAATTAATAAATCAAATTTATTCGATTCAGCAAAGTTCCCGAATATATTTGAAGTGAAAAATTGATTATATTAAAAATACATTATCAATAAATAAATGATATTCTTTAATATCTGAATTTATATTGAACATAGAATGGTAGAAAATATATCTTCAGATGTTATGTCCACCTTTAGAGCCGTTATAATGTTTTTCGTTTTCAAAATCTAAAAATAGTTCCGTCATAGATATTTAAGAGAAGAAAAACGAAAAGTTGGCAGTAAATTTTTTATTTTATTGAAGACACCATTTGGGATGTCAGGCATGTTTGTGAGGGACGAGGAACATGGTGTTCGTGTCAACCAGACTTGGGTTTCAATGCTTAATGTGTTGCAGTGACACTCCCAATTAATCATTTCTCTTTGTACAACAACTGAACATTATTTTATTCATATTAAATAGTTTCCAACAAAAACTTCGAAGATCAGATGAAATAAATTAACTTTTAAAAACAATTGAACATCGTTTAGTTAATTCAGACAACATTATTACTTAGATATATACATCAATATCTTATACATTTACATTTTTGAGCACAATAATTCAATTATTATTGTCTATACGACCATTATAGGTGCACAGTGACGCGTACACGATAAAACTTACATTGATTATCACGTACACAAACCCTGAATATAAAACACATATGGCGTCTTAGCTCTAATTTTTATTGTTCTCTCAGTGTGAACACAAGTGAGCGCGCTCACACAATTTCATCTAAATCACATTCAAGTATAATTATATTGTATGAAAAAAAGGTTGAACTAAAAGTTAAAGAATAGAGAATAGTCGCACAGATAATCCGAAGAGAGAGTTTTCGCTTGAAATATGGAACAAGTTATCGGATATGTATGCAAATTCGATACATTTGGATCAGCAATAGCACAAGTGAGGTGAGCTCTATGTTGTTCAGATGTGGGTTACCTCACTTGTATGCATATTCGATACATTTCTTACATGGATCATAAAAAGCGAAGCTCGTTCTGTTGTCTCGTAAGAGGAGAAATTATCCGAAAATTTCTGCATTGCTTGTAAAGGCAGATTAAAACTGCACCACACAAAAGTAGTAATGTTCCCCTGATGCAAAGCAGAACATTATGGTGTGTATTACACAATTAAATTTTAATATATTATTCACATCTTATGTACCCACACACGTCGCTCTACTAACCCGACAATCACCTCCGACTAACAAAGCAAATTTCTTGAACACTCCAAAATATTTTGATGGTAAAAATACTTTTGACCTTAGGTATTTCTGTACAACCAGATTTTCTATTTTTTGTATAATTCAATAAAAAAACATTTGCGTATTTTCAAATAATTAGTATGAAGACAAAACAAGAAATAATTCATCTTAAAAATCTCACAAATTAGAATAGTTTCCCTTGTGCATTGCATAATTGTAGTTTGTTAACTTTGACGAAAGAAAACGAAGAATTAATGAAATAAAAGATAATTCTGGCAATGAAAAGTCAAAAGCAATTATGTTTAACCCCAATTAATTCGATAGTTAAGGTCGACTGACATTGCAAAAAAACGAATTAAATTTCAACAAATGGTGTAAACGAAATAATAATTTGAATAAACTCTTCGAATTGTTTTAATTGAAAACTTTTTACAATTAATCATGGTGAACAATTAATTAACTACTAGCAAGTTATTTAATTATTTAATTACGTCAATAAAAATTAATTTACAACAAAAAACAATTAATATGCTATTTGAGAGAACATTTAAAAAAGAAACAATTTTTCACAAATACAAAATCAGAACATAAAAGAAATACGCCCATTGATTGAAAACAATGAACAAGTATAGGATGAAGAAGCACCTACAAAATATATTTATTTACTCTTCTGATCTGTGAAAAAAAAACACTTTCAAATATATTTAATTTTGCTATTACTAAAATATATAGAATCTTAATAATGAACTTTAACAAAAATAAGTAACAAACATTTTGTATTTATTATATGACGTAGTTGAATATAAAAACATTTATTATAGTGTAAGTACAACCCAATGACACGTCACATACGAGATAGAACAAAAGCCACACCGCTTGAAGTTGTTGTTTCAAAATTGGCAAAACTTTGGTGAGTGCCCCACTCTCTTCATCCAAGGCATTGTGGAACTATTCATTTAAAGAGCAAGAGGATTTGAAGACATTGAAACAGTAGAGGTACAAGGCAATCATAAGAAGTATCAGAATGTTCACCAAAGGAAATACACTAAACACAATCATTTTGTCAACCGCCCATTGGTTTCCAATAGTGATCAATTTAGCTAAATAATCTTATTAATGTCCATACTAAACAATTAAAAATGTTAAAACCATTCATCATTTAACAGAACAACATTTTTTTAATATTAAATTATCATCACGGATTTGATATTGAAGGAAAACTTTTTAATATAAATTGTAAACAAACAGCCAGAAAATTGAAAAATGCGATACATTTTATTTAATTTGAAACGGACTTATGTTTTGAGTAATGAATTATTCTATTCGGAAATAAACTAAAGAAAAAATTACAAATAAGTGAAATGAGCAAATGCAATCAATAGTACGCAGGATGTTCACCACTGACAACTTTTAAGTAAAGAATCTATGGGACCCTGGACTGTAAACTGGATTACACATTTAGCAAGAGCATTGGAGTACTATTTTATGTTGCTGTGAATAATGATTGCACTCATTGTACCAGTGATATTTTCTCATACTAACATTAACAAATTCAGATTTAGTTCTCATTCATTATTCAAGTGAAAAAACTAAACGGTAAACCCGATTTCCTTGAAAACAATGTTGATACTACTTCCAACTTTTTTAACTTGCCCGAATGTTTTCCTATTCCAAAACCATTGAATCAAAGGAAAGATTAAATCAATTAAAAAAAATCAACTACATCAAAACCGATGAAACTAGCTTTCAGAAAAATAATAAACTAAAGATCAAATGCATTGACAGTAATTCTATTAAAGCAGAAAAAGTACTTTGAAAGCAGGAACAAAAAAAGTCGGGTAATTGAGAACCAGAGCGTGTACGTGCGCGTGTGCGTGTATGTGTTTGTGTATGTATGTTTGTGTATGTGTTTGCGTGCGTATGTGTTTGCGTGCGTGTGTACGCGTGCGTAGGTACGTGCGTGCGTGTGTGGAATGATGCTGAAACAGAATCGGCGAGAGATAAATGAAGGAAGCTCGAGGTCATCACCTTTGACCTGGGATTCAACCACAATCACCTTTCACTTCATCTCTCTCTCTCATTCTCTTTCTTTCTTTTCTTCTTCTCTCTCCATCTCATTCTCTTTCTTTCTCGCTGGCGCGGTCTCTCTCATTCTCTTCCTTTATCTCTCTCTCTGATTATTCAACTATTTAGAACAATTTAATCATGTTTGATCTTTGCATGGGAGATGATCGTACCATTGCATTCATTCACTTTCATTCATTAGGTAATATTTTTTCACTTTCTAAAAATGTTTCTTTTGAACGAGGTTCCTCAGTTTTTATTTTAACAAAGACGTGAGACGAAACAAAATTTAAGATGACCAATCCCGAAACTTTTTCTTCTTTTTCACTCTCAAAGGTTTTGTCTGTGGGAGCAGAATAACATTAATTAAATTTTCTATTGCACATTTGAACCTAGTTATGAAAACATTTTTATTGACGTAATTTACCAACATCAGAAGAAATGTTATTCACAATCAAATACAAAAAATATAAAAAAGAAGAAAAAATATTGAAGAAGAAAAATTGCATTGCATAATACAAAAGAATTATCAAATCAAACCGTAATGAATGAACATTAAAATCACTTTCACTTTTTAAATCGGAATTAATTATATTGCCTTTAATTAGACACTGGCTTCATAATTTTAAACAAACAACCAAACCATTCTGAGTTATTACGACCAAATCTATAATAATACCCGCTGGATGGTTAATCTAGACCACAACAATATTTCGTCTCGAGATTACCCAACACAAAAACAGTTTAATCATTTCACACAAATCGTATAAAATAATAAATTATTTGTAATTAAAAGCCGATTAATTTTAATCATCGGGTTGCGCAGTTTAATAAAGTTAGGTAAAAACCGCGCATCGTGTAATAAAACAAAGTAATTATATTTACTTTTAATGAAAAACAATTAGTCTCTGTTTTTTTGTACTTTTAATCGTTTGTTATAATTATAGATTTTGGTTCTTTTATTATTTATTATTATTATATATGTTGTAAGACTCAAACACTTTGCCAATAAATGTGTGAATTACCTCAAAAAATTTGTTTAATGACAAAATAAAACTGATCTTAATCTAAAAGGTTAACATTTTATTTTAAAATTGACTTCAGATGAATACATTTAAGTAACTCTAGATATGCTATACTAATAAGGAATTATTCCCACCACTATTATTATTATTGTCGGAGAATAAATAATATTGAACTTCAAAATATTAATTTGCATGATTATCTCTTATTAGATATTAGACACTAGGCCAACGAGTCTACAATATAAAATAACACAAAGGTAAATCACAAAAACAACAAGACGTAATGGACCAAAAAAGAAAACATACTTCAATAGAACGCATCATTAAGTTTTGAATATAGAGCGTAATGTAATATAAAAATATAGATCTTAGCATAATAATAACAATAATATAGATCGTAATATACAAAAAACCATAGATCATAGTATAATAATATAGAGCGTAACACAATAATATAGATCACAATATAATAACAACAATTATAGTATAATAGAAAACAATATATATATCATAATATAAAACTTTTCATAATACAATATATATCATAATATGATAGCAAAATAAATCTTAACATAATAATATAGATATTAATATATTACAAAGTATATTTCAACATAATAATATAGATATTAATATAATAACAATATAAATACTAACATAATAATAAGACCATAATGTAATAATAATAACATAAATAATAATGTAATAAATGATAATAATACTAGTATAATAATATACATACTAGTATAATAATATAAATAATACTAGTATAATAATATAAATACTAGTATAATATAAATAATAGTATAATAATATAAATACTAGTATAATGACAACAATACTAGTATAATAATAATAATAACACTAGTATAATAATAATAATACTAGTATAATAATATAAATATTGGTATAATAAAAGAAATACTAGTATAATAATAATAATAATACTAGTATAATAATATAAATACTAGTATAATAATATAAATACTAGTATAATAATAATAATACTAGTATAATAATAATAAATAATAATATTATAACAATAATATTACTAGTGTAATATTATAAAACTAGTAAAATAAAAATACTATTAGTATAATAACATAAATACTAGTATAATAATGATAATTCAGATCAAAAAATAATTATATAAAAACATAATATGGAAATGGATTTAAGTATTATTGAAAAAAATGTTAATTTGTACGCACGCACATACGTGCGTACATGGCAGGCGAAAGGTGTAGACAATATAGCAAAGGTGTTGTGATAATTAGTATATAAATACGCATGTATTCATTTTATGATTAATACTATGGCATTAATAACGTTAATGGTGGCAATTAACACTAATCACATATTATAAAACTAACACCTGAATATGAACACTTTGGGAGATTAGGACAAATTTATCATTTGCATCCATATATTAACAGAACCGTTGGTAACGATTCTTCATCGTTCTTCAGTTCATTATTTGCTATTATAGTTGAATAGTGTAATTATTGTTTTCAAAATTTAAATAGCTGCAAACTATGTAATTAACATGACTATTTTACATACACACTATACTATATTATAATTATACAAAACATTGATTTATTAAAGTGCTTTTATATTTCATTTTTAATAACATTGATTTAAAAAAAATTAGAATTTAAACTATACAAAATATTACTTTGTAAATGAGTATTTATGCATACGCCACCGAGCGAATATTTAGTAGATACATTCATTAGAAGGTTTTAATGAACAAATAAAAACTTTGACATTTGGTTAAATATGAAATTTGACAAAAGTATTCTGTCTCAAAACTAAAACTAGAAAATAGTCGAGAAGTCAATAAAATAAATTATACAAATTTCGCCATGTTATAAAGGATACAGTCATGTACCAAGTTTTAAATGATTTGATAACACAAAAAAAACTAACATGTTGCTGAGAGTGCAAAAGATACACCAGTAGACGACGACAACGACTATAGAATAGTAACTTAGATGTTTATAAATTTCCTTTCACTCGCTCGACAAAACACAAAGCTTTTTTAAGAAAGATGCGTTGACTTTGAAGTTAAAACACTTATTTATAAAACCATCTTTCAAAAAATATGATAAAAAGGAATATAATTATGTACATGTGTTATTAATCTACACAATTAATGAAACAATTACAGGAAAACAAGTTATTTAATATTCAATATAAACATTATCGCTGAAGAAAAATATTTATATAAGGAACACAAAACATAGTGTTCCAATACTAAGAAAGTAAAATATTGCATTGAACCACAATTCACAAATAACATCATTCTTGTTACTGAGCATCGACCCTTCAGTGGACACACCTTCGCATCTCGGTTGAATGCGATCCTTGGCGATCTAGTATTGAGATCAACTCTCTCGCCTCAAGATCTAAACAGATCCCGGGATTATCATGACAATACATTGGCCGAATCGGTATTAAGGCGTTCGACAGAAATGCATTCTTCCTTGCTAGGCGTCATCCAATTACTTAAACATATATTTGGCTTTTCATTTATTCACCTAAATAGAAATATTCTATGCATCTAATTTGAATATGCATATGGAACACTGTTAATTTTATACACACACACATACATATACACACATATATATATATATATATCTATATATCTATATATCTATATATCTATATATATATCTATATCTATATATCTATATATCTATATATATATCTATATATCTATATATCTATATATATATCTATATATCTATCTATATATAT
>JARUHE010338397.1:0-10574 GCA_031471125.1 Archaeomysis grebnitzkii | reverse complement strand
ATATACGGTACACTTTCTTATGAGTGATAAGAAATTAAAACATGTTTTTATAATTTTATGTTTTAGATAAAAATAACTTTAAGTAGACAATTCAAGACCATTTATGAACTGTTTGACATTTTAGAGAAAATAATTTATATTAAATAACCTGAATCACAAAAGAAATTAAAGTCAGTCTGCTCGGTTGAAAACATTTTGTAGTTTTTAATGCTAAGTTATTTTAATATTAAATTCATTTTAATATTTAATGTTAGAATATATTCATTTCAAACGTTTTGTCTCTACTAATTAAACAAGTTTGTAAAAATTGTTATCAAGTTTATATATATTTTATCTTTATTAATTTGTTTTGAATGTTAAGAACTTGTTTTAGTTTTGCCATATTTAACTTGTTTTGAATTATATGAACTTGTTTTATATTTATTACATTTAACTTGTTTGAATGTTATGAACTTTTTTCATGTTTATTATCTTTAACTTGTTTAAATATTATGAACTTGTTTTGTGTTCTATATATTTAACTTGTTTGAATGTTATGAACATGTTTTATGTTCTATATATTTAACTTGTTTTGAATGTTAAAATCTTGTTTTATTTTTGCTATATTTAACTTGTTTGAATGTTATAAACTTGTTTTATATTTAATGTCTTTAACGTGTTTAATGTTATGAACTTGTTTTATATTTATTATCTTTAACTTGTTTGAATGTTATAAACTTGTTTTATTTTTATTATCTTTAACTTGTTTAAATGTTATGAACTTGTTTCATGTTTATTATCTTTAAATTGTTTGAATGTTATGAACGTATTTTATATTTTCTATATTTAACTTGTTTTGAATATTAAGAATATTTTTATTTGTGCTATATTTAACTTGTTTGAATGCTATTAACTTGTTTTATATTTATTTTCTTCAACGTGTTTTGAATATAGTGGACTTGTTTTATATTTTCTATATTTAACATGTTTTGAATGTTAAAATCTTGTTTTGTTTTTGCTATATTTAACTTGTTTGAATATTATAAACTTGTTTCATATTTATTATCTTTAACTTGTTTAAATCTTATGAACTTGTTATGTCTTCTATATATTTAACTTGTTTTGAATGTTATGAACTTGTTTTATGTGTTCTATATTTAACGTGTATTGAATGCTATGAATTTGTTTTATGTTTTCTATATTTAACTTGTTTTGAACGTTATGAAATTGTTTTATATTTATTATCTTTAACTTGTTTAAATGTTATGAACTTGTTATGTGTTCTATATATTTAACTTGTTTGAACGTTATGAACTTGTTTTATATTTATTATCCTTAACTTGTTTTGAATGCTATGAACTTGTTTTATGTTCTATATACTTAACTTGTTTTGAATGTTTTGAATTTGTTCTATTAGTTTTGCAATAATTTCAAAATTTGTTGGCCTAATTTTACGATAATGTATTGATTGATGGTCATTTATAGATGAAAATAACTTGGTTGAAAAAGGACGTCCAGTTCTTACAGACTTGTTCATATGCTCATATATTCTACATCGAAGTTGTCTAGCAGTGCTCTAGCTGTCTCTAGTCATTCTCCTTGCAATTTTTACATATTTTAAACTTTAATTTTTAAAAAATTTTAATGTTCAATTTGTTTTAATGCTCAAATAGTTTATAACAAATACTTTTGTTTGCTTTCACAACACAATATTATATTTTGTTTACCTTTTTACTTTGTTTTTTCACTTCTTTTAGTTTTTCAACTGATCATTTTATTTTTTAGTTTTAACTGTTTTTATACCATAGTTTTATGTATATATGTGTTAAATATTTATTAACAGATGCATCTCACCTGATGATGAAGACTGTAGATCTTCGAAACGTTGTCAATAAATATGTACATTCAGTCGCTCGTGTTGCTTTCCATTTGTAAATTATTCAAACTAAAATAACTATAAATTATAATTATTTAAATTATGATTATTTTAAATTATAATTATTCAAATTATAACAATTATAAATTATAAATAATTATAAACGATGATCATAATTTAATCACGTTAATCATTATGACAAAGAGGATAATGCTTTGCTTAGATGTAGCCGCTGAAATAAATTAGTCTGACCTTCAATAAATTCTTTCAGTTTATTAAACTTGTTATGAAAAACATAATTGCTTTGAAGGTCAACATTGTGATGATGATTAGTGTGATGATATAGTGTTCATGATGTGATGGTTTTGGTTGAGATGATTATGGTGGTGATGATGTGATGATTTTTGTTGTAATGTTTATGGTGTTGATGATATAGTGTTCATCATGTCATTATTGTGGTTGTGATGGTATAGTGTTCATGATGTGATGGTTTTGGTTGTGATGATTATGGTGGTGATGATGTGATGATTTTTGTTGTAATGTTTATGGTGTTGATGACATAGTGTTCATGATGTCATGATTGTGGTTGTGATGGTATGGTGTTCATGATGTGATGGTTTTGGTTGTGTGGATGGTGTTGATTAGTGTAATTAGCTACCGGTATATGGTGTTCATTGGAATATTGAGGGTGATTATAGTGATGATATAGTGTTCGTGAAGTGATGATATTGGTTGTGATGGTGGTGTTGATGATTGATAGTGTTGATTGTTATTATGATGATGATTATGGTGTTGATATAGTGTTCATGATGCTATGGTGCTGGTTGTGATGATGATGACAATTGATTTGGTTAGCTATTGGAGTTCATGATGTGATGGTGTTGGTTGTGATGGTGATAATATATTGTTCATGATGAAATGGTATTGGTTGTGATGGTGATGATGTATTGTTCATGATGAGATGGTGCTGGTTGTGACGATGATCATATAGTGTTCATGATGAGATGGTGTCGGTTGTGATGGTGATGATATAGTGTTCATGTTGTGATAGTGATGATATAATCTTCACGATGTGATGGTGTTGGGGATGATGGTTATGAGAATGAAATTGGTGATGAAAGCTTGTAATTGATGTTGATGGTTTGGTGGATTATAAGGTCAATGATGACGATGAGACTAATGACCATGATCATGCTATGGTGAACACATATTCATTGACGTTGATGTTGATTCAAATGGTTGTGATTACAGTAATTATAATGACTATGAAAGATGATGAAATTGTTTTTTTTTATTTATGTAGATAATGATGACAATGATTTTATTAGTTTTGGTGATGATGATGATGATGAAAATGATTACATTTGCTATGGTGATAATTATGACAAAGATTATATTAGTTATGTTGATGATGATGACAATGATTATATTAGTTTTGGTGATGATGATGATGATAAAAATAATTACATTAGCTATAGTGATGATGATGATCATTTCACATCACAAACTTTGGAATATGATGAAGTTTCATCAGCTTGTTAGCCAAAGGATATTTAAAGTTTGCACCAGCTTTAAAAAACGCAATACTCGTATATTCTATATGAAAAAATCTAAATAGAATAATTATACTTACTAAAAATCTGTGTATGACTTTATCTCATCGGCTGTAAACAATTACGTTAATTGAGATTGGAGAACGATCTATTCTAACTAACTTTTAACAACAAAATATCATTTTAAAAAAGACATTTTTGGAATATTATGTGTCTTATACTTATAAACATGACCATGTTCTCCTACAAAAACAAAGTTAACCAACTGTTTTATTTCAGAGCAATGTTTACAATTATAACTACACTGTTAAAAGAAGTTTGCTATTTTTCTAATCTACCGGGTTTGTAGGTATAAAGTGATCGAAAGTTTGATAAAAACAACAAACTTTGACTTGGGATATTTACACTTTAAGCTATTTTGATAAAAATAAGTTTGTTAAGCATGATCTACTGTTTGATGGAGCTGTGTTGATTACCTAAGGTTATCAATATAGCTCCATAAAACAGTAAATCATTTTAAAGTGTAAATTGCCTAAGTCAAAGTTTGTTGTTTTTAACAAACTTTCGATCATTTTTACACATACAAACTCGGTATATTAGAAAGACAGCAAATCTCTTTTAAACTCTTCTAACAGTGTACAATAATTGGAGGTCATAGTTTAGTTTTCCTAGTTGAAAACTAATGTCCATGTATGATAATTACCATGTTTTATCAAGTTTTCTTGAAGTTTCAATACTTCTTGCCTCAACTATATTATCATCCAGTGAATTACAAGCATTGATAGGTCTATTCGTGATAAAACGGAGATCTATGTCTTAACCTAGCTTCTGATGTGTATACTTAGTATGGTCATTCTGTCTAATCATTATACAAAAATAAAACTATAGCCCACAGAAACCCTTCACAATTCTAAATATTTCAATTGCTTTTATTCAACGAGTAACGCTGACATTTCTTGAAATTGTCTTTATATGAAAGTTTAGCAAAGCCTCTCACTAGTGAACCATTCTTTGGAGTTATTTCATAAGTTCAATTTCTCAGGCAAATTTTCGGGTTCATGCATTTCTAGATAGCAAACTCCGCGTGTGATCTCACATATGACAGATATACTTTGGTAAACACGTCTTTATTCATGCGTTTGAAGGTCAAACCAATTAAAATCACGAACAGTGGTTCAGAGTCGAAAATACGGGGACACAATGAAAAATAGGTTTTCAAGCTAAACTGTATTCAACAATATGTCACATACTTACTTTAATATAAGTTTTTAGTTGTAATTATATGGATTGATCAATAAATTAGACAAATATAACCTATGTTATACATTTTAACAAGTTTGTTTATAAGTAGTTAAGTTTTAATTGTCTCAATTTTCAAAACTACTTTTCATTTTTTTGGTTTTTGTTTATCTGCATGAGTTATCAAATAAATTGATACAATAAATGAAATACAATATAAAAAATAAATTTGAAACTTAAATTTCACTTTATAAAACAAAACAAATATATTATAAACTTAAATTAAACTTTTTAACAAAATTTATATCAAGAATTGATAGCTATGGGAGATAATTCTTTTGTATCAATTTATTTAACTCTTAGTTTGTTTTTGGCTCAATGAGTAATGATATCACTTATTTGAATAAGGATGAAGATGAACTGGAGTTTCTTTTTTTTCACAGTGAAGAAAAAAAAGGATTTGATGATACAAACAGTTTAAAGAATAGATCTTCATTAGATATTTCATGATCTATTTTTTGTTGATGGTGTGTTCTGAATTGCTTAAGATCTGTATTTCTTGTCTCCTGAGATTCTTCAATTAAAGCACTTATTGGAGTACAGAAAATTTTAATGATATCACCTCCATCTCAAGGCATTTTAATGTTGTCATGATGTTATCACAACGTTATTTTGAAATCTTCTAACATTTATACAACGTTGTATTTTTCAAAACATTTAGCATTAGAACTATTATTGAAGCTAATGTTGTATGAACATCTAATAACTTTATAACAACTTTCCGTAAACATTTCACTCTAACAGATATCAATTCAACGTTATATCAAAGTCAAGGTTAGTAAGGCTTATTTTCAATAAAACTTTAATGCTTGAATTAAAGACGTATTATTAAAAGCATTTTGACGAGCAAGTTACGGTTAATACAGATTATTTTCAATAAAACTTTAATGCATGTATTAAAGACTTATTATTAAAGGCATATTGACGAGCAAGTCACGGTTAATAAAACTTGTTTTCACTAAAACTTTAATGTAATAAAAGCTTATTATTAAAGGCATATTGACGAGCAAGGCACGGTTAATAAAGCTTGTTTCCAATACAGTTTAATGTAATAAAGGTTTATTATTAAAGGCATATTGACGAGAAAGTCACGGTTTTCAATAAAACTTGAAAATATTAAAGACTTATTATTAAAGGCATATTAACGAGCTACTTACAGTTAGTAAGGGTTATTTTCAATAAAATTTTAATGCATGTAATAAAGGCTTATTATTAAAGGCATATTGACGATAAGGCACGGTTAATAAAGCTTGTTTCAACAAAACATTAATGTAATAAAGGCTTATTATTTAAGGCATATTGACGAGCAAGGCACGGTTAAGAAAGTTTTTTTCAATAAAACTTTACTGCATGTATTACAGACTTATTATTAAAGGCATATTGACGAACAAGTCACGGTTAATAAGACTTGTTTTCGATAAAACTTTAATGCATGTATTACAGACTTATTATTAAAGGCATATTGACGAACAAGTCACGGTTAATAAGGCTTGTTTTCAATCAAAATTTAATGCAATAAAGGCTTATTAGTAAAGGCATATTGACGAGCAAGTTACGGTTAATAAGTCTTGTTTTCAATATAACTTTAATATATTAAAGACTTATTGTTAAAGGCATATTGACGAGCAAGTTACGGTTAATAAGGCTTGTTTTCAATATAACTTTAATATATTAAAGACTTATTGTTAAAAGCATATTGACAAGCAATTCACGGTTACTAAAGCTTCTTTTCAAAAAACTTTAACGTATTAAAGGCTTGTTATTAAAAGCATATTGACGAGCAAGTTACGGTTAAATAAGGCTGGTTTTCAATAAAACTTTAACGTATCAAAGACATTACGAGAATAATTCTGAGGTTGTGTAAGGTTCAACCATTCATTTGTTGTTCCATGACACGATTTGGAAATTAATTATTGATTAATATTTGTTTTATTAATTTAATTTAACTCTTGAGATCATTTTTGTTGACGTTCATAATTAAAAATTTTGACGAATCGATGGGTTTTTATTTCATTTTGATGTTTTAATATTCATTATTCTATTGCATTGCTTTATCTTGTTTTTTGTTTACCTCATACGCGAAGTCGAGTTCTTAAAGTTATCCATGTGCTGGCAAAGGATCATGTAAAATATACATTATGGAGAAAAAGTTTATTTATGAAATGATGAATTATATTCTCGAAAGTAATCATTGAACTAACATACATGAATGTAATTAAAGGTGAAACTTTACGATTGCTACGCTTTTTCACGACTACGTCGTATTAAACCAATGAGCTTGTTTCTGAAAGTTATAGAAACACTACAAAAACTTACCTAACCCAACTCTCTCGTATGTGCAGAGTGTACATATATAAATAAGAGGACATATAAAAAAAAGTCGCTAAACAAATTGTAAAATTATTAAAGTAAAAATTGTGCTTTAATACGCCGTTGTCGTAAAAAGTTGTAGCCGTCGTAAAGTTTCACCTGCTTGAATATTTCAAGTTTTAAATACGAAAGTTGGGAGATTAAAAACAGTGAGAGATTCAATTTCTGATCATTTGTTACAATATTTAAGCATCAACGGTAACACGCACATAGAGACATTCTGGAGACGTACTGGAAGTGTTCCTGAACCCTTCCATGACTGTTGTAAATGTATTATATTATATATTATTATATATTATATTATAATTTCCGTTTTGGCCTTCAAGTATTGAACATAATGATTATACGGCCGGCCCGCACCCCTCATTCTGTTAGCTATGCTGACCGCTGTGAAAAAAGTTTGGTGACCCCTGTCCTAAGCTACGACCGTTCCGGAACCATATGCTTATTCCAGTGTTTCTCAACAGGTGGTTCCCGGAACTACTAGGAACCACCTAGTGGTTCTCGGGACCACCTAGTGGTTCTCGGGACCACCTCATATGTTCCTGACTTAAATACGTCTTATTTATAATTACAAGGTATTTTTAAATTATGTAAATGTGTTACTAAGATCGCATATTATGCAAAATGTGCATAAATGTGCATAAATCTTTATAATAAAGCTTTTTTAAGGTATATAAAGTTTAAATATAAAAAGAAGCATTGGGGTCCCGTTTTCTTTGATACCCTGGTAGCGTTTTGAGAAACTATGACAGCGCGCTATGCAGCGTTAGAAAATAAAAGCCGTAGAAGTGAAAAGTGTTAGGATAGTTATTGATAAATAGAGAGTTATTGTTAGTATATTTCACTGAAATTACTACAGATAATTATTGAAATACCGTATTAAATTTTAAAATAACTAATATTAACTGCAAACATTGCTAAGTTATGACTTAATTTATATAAAAAATGTTAAGTTTGAAGCGTTATTTCATTTAAATTTGAAATTTTTATTTAGGCCTAACATTTATTTTGTATTTTGAATATTTATTCTGTTATTATGACATTTTATACACATTTCTCAAATGTGTAGTTAAAGGTGATTGATAATTAAAAATTTATTTCATAAACAGTTTATTTTGTTTTTCCTTGCCAAAAGTTATACGTATATAGCCAGCTAACCTATAAGCTAATTATTTAATATAGTTACTCCTGGTGGTCTTCGAAAATATCCATTTTGTATACTGTGGTTCCCTTAGAAAACGGGGTTGAGAAACCCTGATCTAGAACATATGCTGAAATGCAAGCAATATACTAAAACCCAATCTACAAATTTCCTTATATTTTTCTTGTATATTAATCGTTTAAGCTCGTTCTTTACCGTTTATAGTCGTTTTGGCACATTTTTCTATGGTTTAATGGAGAAAGCAGAGGTTCTTACGTTCATTAAGTTTGTATTTTGTACTAATTTAGTAAATTAAACTATTATAAATTACTCGGATATTCTCATTCAAACGACTCTGGGCTTAGATATAAGTCCGTGTTTTGTGCAAAGTTAATAGATAAGATAAACCTAAATTACTAATAGGATTATCTCCCTCGCACGACTATGATTCAGTTTAAATATGAGTATGTATGTTGTACTGTTGTAATAGGTTAAACAAATATAAATTACTCTGATAATCTCCCTTATACGATAATGGACTTTGCATCTCTTTCTTGGTTTTACTATTATTACAAAGTAGTCCTTAGAAATGGCTTATCTTTATATATTGCAGTGATTTTTTATTATTACCTCAAAAATAGTCATGTGTAAATTACTGTTCGTACATTTTGTTTAAATCAATTTTCATTTGTTAATTTATTTCAATCCTCGGCTCTTTTCAATTGCACACCTCACATCAAACATGAAACCAACACACAGATGCACACACGCAACACACAGCCAAGGCAAATATTAAACCACCGAAGGTATTAAATTTTGTCCTTTGCACGAGTTTTTTTAAGGCTAGTTAAGAAAATTTGCCTCATTTTAATAGTGTTGTTGTTTTACCAACAATTATCTCTCTTCCAAGGTTCTTCCTTAGAAATTAAAGGATGAACTCTAATGTTATAACTACACAACGAAAGTTTACAGAAAACCTACAGTTACTGGAATTTGTATAATTTTCGGTGGACAATAGAAAGTTTCACCAATAAGATCTTATATTATACGAGCTGAAAAATATTATAACGACTCAGATGATTTAAGAAACGAGTTAAGAAACATGAAAACATTTTTCTATTAAGCAATTGGTTCTCATATGACAATTTCGACAAAGAATTATATCATTTAGAGAACTTATTAATAATAGACAAGGTTCTAACAGTTTAAAGTTGTTCTATAGAAACCAAATGAATGCAAATTGTAAAAAAATAAAACACATCTTAACAACAGTTATTTCAAAGATTTACTAAACATGTGGAGATTAACAACAAAATTAAATTTATCATTTTTCATAAGAACAAGCACGTATAAATGATAGGCATTGAAAAACGTGTTTGTATATTTAAAAAAAATATAGAATTATGTAATTTTTTAGTACAATTATATATAGCAATATATTAACACACTTCTTTCGTTTGTTTCCAATAAATTCTCTCTAAACTTTCTAAGCCTCCCAATAAAAATCTTGGTTAACCATGTGTTTGATGATAAATTGGCCAAGTCAAAAAAATGTCGATTATTTAAAAAATTTTAGTTTGGAGAAAAAATGTCTTTCGGGCATTCTACCTTAGAATCTCCGGTTCTTTCATTTGTTTTAAACAAACTTTTCTCTAAATTTTAAAATAAAAATCTTGGTTAACCATCAACTTCAAACTTTTTTTTAAATATATGTTTTAACAAGTAAATAGAGATTTCATAAAAATAAATAGTAAGTGAAACCAGTGTAGAATGTTATGTTCTTTATTTATGAAGTGGTTTAGTTTAAATTTTTCAGTGGTGACTTCAGGGCTCGGGCTACTCTCCCTCACCCCTTGTAAATGGCTTGTAAAGATTCATATACCCAACATATGAGTACACATACTCTGTGCTTCTTCGTTCACGAGTTATAAGTACAGAGACACACGCACGTGTAATCGTGCATATGCAACATACAAATTGTGCGGAAGTTAAGGTAAATTATTTTTTTCTAGCTATTGTCTTGAGCTACTCTCTTCAAAGTATATAAGAAATATAATTATATATTTGTGTATACTGTATATATATATATATGTATCTATATATTTATAATAATAGTTAAGAAAACAATTACACCGCATGAGCACAACAATAAAACCACAATAAAAATTTATTATCCAAATCAAGTCTTTTTATTTTTATTTAATGAAAAGCTTAGAAAGATTTTATTTCAGCAACTATTTTATATATGCATACATATATACATATATATATTTATTATAGTTGGGCATTAGGTTATTTTTAATACAAGTACTATTAAACAGTATTGATGATCTCAAACTTGCTTTCTTTTTTA
>JARUHE010338386.1:0-10574 GCA_031471125.1 Archaeomysis grebnitzkii | reverse complement strand
TATAAATATAAGGCCTATATATTTCAATAAATATCCATTTTACAAATAAAATATTGTTGATAAATTTTGTTCAGAATTATATATAAAGCCATTCTTGTTAAACAAAAATATATTTAAAACAAAAATTAAAAAAAAAAATCTCTTTTTTTTTCATAATTCTACTTGAGGTTAACCAAAACTTAAAAACCTATCATTTCAATAAACATTCATTTAACAAAAAAAAATTTATTCTTGACAATGTTATTCAGAATTATATATAAAGTCACTCCTGTTAAATAAAAAAATCTGTAAAACAAATTTTTTTTTTTTTCATAGTTCTACTGTTGTGGTTAACCAAGCTATAAAAATAAAAAATAAACTGTTTCATAATTCTACTAAGTACTAACTAACTAGATTTAAAAACAAAAATTTAAAAAAAAAATCCGTATCTGCCGCCTCTGGAACAATCAACAGTGACTTATAGAGGCTGGAATTTGTCACAGCCTAAAAATAATCAAACTCGATTAATCCAAATGATTTTTTTCAGATATTTTGTTGGGATTTTTTTTTATTTTTTCAAGAATATTTGAAATACGTGAATGAGACCATTTACAAGTTTACATTTATGAATCAATATATTTACTTGGTTGAACAAAAAGACATCATATTTCAAGTAGCTCAATTGTTAATGTTACATTCATCATTATTATTATAATTAATATTGATATTGTTTTTGCATCATTCCTTCCATTCGCAATAATATGTCGAGTTGAGTAATGTTTTCAGGAAAGTTGAAATATTGAAAAATAGTTTTATCTTTAGATCAAATAAATAATACATAATATACAAACAGGAAACAAATAACAATAAAATAATAGCCAATTTATAACAATTCGAAAAACAAATAAATTACAATTGTATCTAATTCAATATTCTCATCCAGATTTGAATTAAATAAAAACATTTATTGTAAACTTGATAAAAATATTAATTAGATTCATTGCGTTTTTATGCTAATTATAAAACAATCAGAATTGGCATTATCGGTTTTTATGTAATTAATATCATTAATATTAACAGTGTCATTATTATTATTAACATTTTCATTATTATAAACACTAATTATTATCAACACTATCATTGTCATTACACTATCATTGTCATTACACTATCATTGTCATTAACACTATCGATCATTGTCATTAACATTATCATTGTGATTAACACGGTCATTAATATTATTATTATTATTATTATTGTTAGTATTTTCATTGCTATTAATAGATTTATTCGTATTTGATAACCTATAAATAGTATCAATAAGATCAATACTTACCAATATTATAATATTAGCCACTTTTAAATGATAATATATTAACTTTTATTTTCAATTTACTTTTTTTTCTATTGTGAAGCGCCAACAAAATAATGCACATTATTGTTTCTAAACAAAATATCAATAACATTACAAATAATAATAAAAGTTTTGATATAATAGGGCACCCATCAAATACAGCTAACAAATGTTCTAAGTAAAAGTACAACAATAAAACTCGTAATAATAATAATAATAATAATAACAATAAAAAAAATTGTAATAGTAAACATCAGCATAGCTATGAATAAGCAGACAATAGCAGCCAATTACCCAGCGATAATGACCTAAAAAGACCGATTAAATAATAATCAACAAGAAAATGTAAACAATAAACAATCGTATTCGAGAAAAGCAAATTTGTATTTGTTTGTTTTTGTTGTGATCAATTTCCTTATATGATTGTTGGTCAACAATGCACTCTGTTATTCAAGATCCGTGACGGACAACGTTTATGCACAGAAAGAGAGCCAAATAGTATAAAAAGGAGGTGGAGTAGTGATAAAAACTACAAGTATCAGGAAATTTCGTTCGAAAAGATCAAAATTCTTGAAAACTTAGTTATTTCAGAAACGTTATTTAAATGAAAAATCAATGAAGGAACCGAAAAAACTGAGCACAATATGAATTTCCATATAAATGGATTAATAATTCCATTGAATAATTTGGAATTCCTTCAAACTTGTCAATTGTGACGCCCTATTATGAGATGACTCATCCAATGAGAGTAACGAGAACGTTTCTTAGATTTTATTTATTTTACTCGTATAAAAAAACATACAAACTACAAACGTGAATGTTCTTTGTATTGAACAGATATAGTATTGGTATGTCTGACATAATTAACATTATAAATGTTAACATAACATCAACTTTATAACTAACACAATTATAATTACTAATAATATTACTAAACCTACAAAAATAGTTTGTATCCGAGACTAAAACACAAAAAACATATCAGTAATGAGAATAGTAAACAAAACATAAGAATTACACAATAAATAAACAAAACAATAAACATCGTGAACAAATAAGGAACTGAATATTATTTCATGAACACGTAACAATGATAAAATAAAATAACAATTTAAAGCAAGGACATTTCGTGCACAAAAGGTAACCACAATTGAAGAAATAAAACACAAACATTGTCATATCCTAACCTTTAAGACTTTGAAAATAGTTTTTATGTTTAGTTTAATATCACACGTTCAACAATAATTTATGTCCACAAAAGACATTTGGTTGAATTATTGTTAATTTTCAGATTATGTAATAAGTATAGTTTGAGTGAATACGTAACTTAAACTTTCAATAGTCAAGCCATGTGTACTTTCTAAATTAGAACTGACAGAACAAAGTACTGTTGGGAAATACTTCATAAACTATCTGGAGCAAGAAAGATTATTCTGCACAGCCTTTCGAATAATTAAGATCTGTATTGAATCAAAAGAAATCTTTAAGAATTGTTCTACAAATATAATTAAAAAAACCGTTGAGAATATTTCAGAAAGAAAAATTCTCGACCTTCAAGAATTTTTTTGTTCACATTTATGAGAAATAAAATAAAACTTAATAATTATTTTTCATGAAGTTATAAATTTTCAGAAATATCCATTTGATATGGAACCAATTTCATTTATTAAGCTAAATTTTAAGAAACAGCTTCTATAAAAGACCTACGATTGTTTGTATTGGTTTTATTGATGGGTTGATATAATTTGTGGACTAACAAAATTTTGAATTTCTTTAAAATAATACCAAAATCAATTAAAAAATACATAAAAGTTTGCTAAAATGAAAATAAAGAACATGACATTCTACACTGGTGTTACTAAGATTTGTTTTTGTGAAATCAGTATTTACTTATTAAAACATGCATTGTATAAAAAAGTTTAAATGCATGGTTAACCGAGATTTTTATTTAAAGATTTAGTGAATAGTGTATTTAAAACAAATGAAAGAAATGGATATTTTAAGGTAAAATGCCATAATGATTGTTTATGTAAAAAAATATATTACTTTAAATTTTACGACTTTTTAGACTTTGTTTCATAGTTAACAAAAATTTAAGTGTTAATATAATAATATATAGAATTATATTCAACATTTGCATATATTTAGAAACTTTTTGAATATACAAACAGCATTTAATGCGTAGCATTTGTTATATTGAAAAAAAAACAAATATGCAGGATGAATGGTAACGAAGTTGTTTATTCAAAACGATTTGAAACTTGAAATTATATCCATCTCCAAGCCATAACTAAGGGCTAAAATACCTTAAGGTTAGAGTGGAGAACAACTCTATAATATGGGACAAACTTGTCCATCCGGTGAGTAAAAGGTCAATAATTGAAAATCTACAAAAAGTGTCCTTGAGGACCAAGAAAAATTCATATTTTCTATATTTGGTGTTACAATTGACTTCTAAATTGTTTGTCGTGGCATTCATGGTTTGTTTAGATGGCCGAGATGATTGGCAAGTACAGTTAGGTTATTACGTACGTCATTGTGGTGATGCAGTAAAAGTACAGTTAGATGAACGACCTCAAACTATATCAATACATCATAAACTATTATAGCAATGTATAGCCAAGGTGTGGAAAAGTGTCGTTTTCGATTAGTATAGTTTAACAATTACATTTTGAATTGTTATTTGTAATTATAATGTATTTTGGCAAACCTCATTGTTTAACTTTATTTTTGTAAAATACAAAATATCTACCTAAATGCTAACCCATTCACTTGTACTTTGTTTTGTTTTATTAACAACAAGAACAAATTTCGTAATTCATCAAGATCAATGTTAACGGATAAATTATGAAATGTAGAATGTATCTGATATATGTCGTTTTAAAGTGTGACGTTATTACGAAAACTGTGGAGTCAAATTTTTGTCAAGTCAAATTACCCAATACTATTATCAGTTCCTACATTATTATTATTATTATTACCCAACACTATTTTTTGTTCTTATATTGTTATTACTATTACCATCCAATACTATTACAATGTCCTACATTTCATTACATAATGAGTGAGTGAAGAAGTTAATAACATTCACTCTATGGTACATACAGTGAATCACTTTAGTAAGAAAATCATATTCAAACCAATTGTCTGAACGAATTTATTTTGTTTGTTTGTTTTCACAACAAAGGAGAAAAAAACAATAAACTAAACCGAACTCTCACACTAAACAAAGATCTCAGACTCGACTCCGTCGCACCAAAACCGAACCGGGGTGTAATTATCTCGACGTTATTTACCTTAAACAAATTACCCGGAAGCGAAACCCTCTTAAAGACCTGTCATTAAGTCGCTCCACAGGTGAGGAAAGCGCTGGCAGTTCAAGACAAGACGTCGTATATTAATCAGCATAAATCAAAGACAATTTACAATATTTCTTTGTCGCTTTTAATCATCATCTTCCTTGCCAACATCATCGCCATATTCATCCTCATTAACAACAACATAATCCTAAACCAATCAGTTCATAAGGAAAATTATCCGTTTTAGTCTTTATTTTAATTTTTGTGTAAATCAGAAGCTTGTCAACATCCCATTAACTATTTTTTATTTGAAGGTCATAACTACTGTCCCAAGTAGAGTGCTAGAAGACCGTTTTCATTATTTGAATGAAATTAATTTTTGGCATATATGGCTTTTACTGTAGAAATATGACACACTGCTGTCAGTGGATTCAAATGCAAGATACATTTAAGTGGCACATGTTATTGTAAATATTATTTGATGTTGTTATTGTAAATATTATTTGATGTTGTTATTGTAAATATTGTTTGATGTTGTTATAGTGTAAATATTATTTGATGTTATTACAACTATTATGCGATGTTATTATGGTACATATTATTTGATCTTGTTATAGTGTAAATGTTATTTGATATTGTTATTGTAAATATTATTTGGGCGAAAAAGCTCAACCTTGTACACAATCAATTTTTCTGCAAGGCAAAGTATAATTTTCTCATCATCCAAAGAATTAACTGCAATTTTTTTCAGAGATGGTCATTCTTGAATAAACGAGGCAAGACTTATTGACGATTGCTACGAGTCTTAAATTAAGTGAAGAATGTTTGCAATGACATTTGCTTTCAAAAAAGTGACGGCTTAATCGAACTTTAATTCCATCAAAAATCATTCACATATTGAAAATTAAACATTAAACGTTCAATGATAATACAGTCAAAGAAAACTTCAAATGGCCTGAAATGACAAATTGGTCCATTCATAACAAATAGTCATGCATTTTAGTGGCAAACTTTTTTTTAAAATCTTTATCATGTTCGTGAGTAACATTTTATCCATTTTTGTTTATTACAATAGCGTATGTCGAGTAAGTGTTATTCTTTTACATACCAAAACATGTTGGTGATTCTAAAATTCATGCAAAAGAAATAAAAATGATTAATAACCACACAATCAAATTGATAAGACAATAAAGCTCATCTTCTAAGACACAACATCATCAGAAAACACATCACTTGCATCATATCATCTCACATGTAATGATTGTCAAATTGGAAAAGGGAAAGATAAATCACACAAATTGCGGATTGTTTAATGATCAAATCCATTGAATTAAAAACCTTTAATTGAACTCACATCAATTTAAAATAATAAATGGAAGGTGAATGAACGACTGGTATGCTGACAAAGTATTTATCTCTTCAATAAATTAAACACTGCCACTGAAATATATATAATATATATATATATACATATATATACATATATATATATACATATATATATATATATACATATATATATATACATATACATATATATATATATATATACATACATATACATATACATATACACACACATATATATACATATACATATACACACACATATATATTTATATATATATATACATACACACACCCAATATTTTGTTCGATAATATCAAACCTCAGATAATACCAAGACGTTGACTAAAAGGCAACTACAAAATTTTAGGTTATCACAATTTATATCATAATCTAAAAAGTAAAGCGGATAATATAACGAGAATCTTTTAAGACGAGGGTAGTATACAAAGACGAGATTACCTACTGAACAAATTATACACTCGATAGAGCATTATGAAGATTATCAATTCAAAAATTGTATTGAAAACTCCATTGTGTTAATCATTGATATTACAATAATTATAATTTTATAAACTATTACAATTGTTCGAATTATAACATTTATAATCACCATCGTTATAATAATTTCGGCATTACCTTACCATCAGTATTTGAGTAATAACCATCATCATCGACTTCCCAATGAGCCAATGAAGAAGAGACCAATGGTAACGAACGCACGAACGTATATGCGGTTCCATGCAACAAGGAAGTCCGTTGATGTGTTGGAGAACATTTTTCGCAATAACATCTGTTTTGATGTGGGGAAAATGGGAAATATATATATGGAAAAATATATGTGAGAAGTATAGATATATGGAAAAACACATGTTTGAAATATATACATCTGGAAAAAACACATGTGGGAAATACAGATATATGGAAAAAACCACATGTGGGAAATATAGATATATGGAAAAATAGGAAAACTTAAATGGTAAAGTATTTTATTTTGATTGAGGATTAAACAGATGGCGTTGATTGGTTAATTGATCACTCATGATAATCGTCATCACTGCAATACTAACTTTAAAAAGTCGCATTATTATTATTGCTGCTTTTTTATTTGTCAAGGATTTCTGCTCGGTGTGATTGATTGAGTAGAATTTTTATATTCAACCTTTTGAAAGTTTGAATTTAAATTCAACGTCAAATACTTGTTTATTTCATTAAATTAACACATAGCTACTTCATTTCGTAAGTACAGTGTGAAAAAGAAGAAACTTAAAAACAAAATAAGTATTAATTGATGTAACTAACGAGATAATTTAATTGTTTAAAATATTGGGTGTTCATTAAGAATAGAAAAATATCTTTAAGAAAATGTTTATTTAAATAGTCCTTATGTTGAGAAATCATTTTAAATCTTGACGTGAAAATACCAACTGTCGTTAACTCAGGGTTAGATTTTCAAAAACCCGTGACCACCAAAACACAAACTGTTCACGACATTCAGCGGCGAATGTGTTTGCACCAATAGACTGGTCTGCGAAGGCAAAATTATAAACTAAAACGATCATTTACTCAAACGACAATCTACAAGATGGCAAACAGAGGTAACTAAATGGTTGTTCTATATCGAGTTATTTGTATTGGAGCTGTTGCCTTGGTATTAAACTTGGCCTTCTAATGTAGCATCACTTCAAAACATGTGAATAAATAAATCATATTTGTGAACCTTTTATTAGTATTGATATTAATATCATTATGTTTTTTTAACTTTTATTTTTTATATAGATTTAATCATTAATATATTTTTAACTATTTTCTACCACATAGTATGGCTATTATCATTACTGGTGTTTAGTTTTAAAGTCAACATGATTTTATTCGCACATTTTCAAAAGAGTCTAAATGAAAAATATAAATGTGATAATGCAAACGCAGAAATATTTGACAAATAAGTTCTCATATTTTAAACCTTACAGTATTTGATCATCTTAACCTATTCGTGCCGCGCGACGGTCCGTTTAAACATACAGCTCGAAAATACATTCTAACAAGATTAATTACTATGGAAACAAAATAAACTTCAAGCAAAACTCTAGACGCAAATGGGTTAAACAGAAGAAACAAATAAAAAGACTATGGGGGAGCAATTTATGGGCGGGAGGTATTTAAAAATGACATCATTTAATTCAGTAATTACAAATTCAAATTAATCTGAACCATTGCAGAACTAAGATGATCTTAAATTTATGTAATTATTACAGGTAATTTCGCTCAGTTAATAAAATTGTATATTTGTTGTTTCAATTATTTGAAAATGTAAACAGATGCTTTGGAAGATCCATAACAGACAGTTTCAGCTTTTGTTATTACTCATATTTAAACGTTTCTCTAAATCGATATGATCATCTGTTCATTTTTTGTGATCAATGTTTTTAACTTTCAATTTCCTGTTCTCTTTCCTAATATTAATCATTGCCACATGCAGGGGGAGTCTTTTATTTAAAATAACTTCAAAAACAAGAACCAACATTAAATATAATATTTATTACATTAATGGTAAAGTTTAATATTAACAATGTCACATAATAAATCATTACGTGTTAATTACGAATGTATAAAAAACAAATTATTTTCACATTATTTTATCACGATATTATTGTAGTTATTAAATAATTTCTTTAAAAAGAAAAATTTATTAATTAGAAGAAGCAATAATTATAAAACAAGAAAACTAGTATGCCTAAACCGCCATGCGACTTAAATATAGAGCGATTACATATTTTTATAATATACAATCCAAATGTGAAAATTTAAAAAAATTAAAAAATATAAACGGCAATAACCAAAAAAAATTTAAATGCTATTACATTGTATTTATACATGCATATTTATTGTTAAATTCTTAAAACTTGAAGCAAAATTATAAAGAAAATAAAAACTTGAACCTTTTCTTGAATGTGAAATATTTTATAAGTTAATTTTTCTCATTTTAAACTTAAATAACAAAAAACAAGAAATTATCTAAAAATAATTATATTTCATTTTATGTAAGCATATTGTTTATTCAGTTCTGAAGATTTGGTGAAAAAATCTCAAAAAATAAACAAGTTATCAAGAAAATAAAAACTTGAACCTTTTGTTGAATGTGAAATATTTTACAAGTTATTTCTCCTCCTTTTAACCTAAAACACAAAACAATGTGAAATTGTCAAAAAATAATTATATTGCATTATATTGTAAGCAAATTGTAATAATTAACGACCACAAACATAAAATCTTAGCAGTCTGAAACCAACGTCGACTGTACAGCAGGCCTGTGCCACTTAAATTTCAATCTCATCACACATTGAAAGAAAATATGTTTTCTTTACAATCAAATGGATTTGATGATGTTAAACACAAGAACGGCTTATACAATAAAAACTTCAATTAGAAAAAACAATAACGGCGTATAAAATACAAATTGTTCGTAGTATAGATAGTATATATGCTATAGTTGTGACACAGCCATGGTACCGAAGTATTTTGTCGCAATGATGGGGAAGACCTGTACTACAGTCGGCGTTACTTAATCCTGCCAACACTGCCATCCAGTGAATTCCGTCGTCTTAATGCACACTACAGCACAATAAATGAAAATTAAATTAGTGCAAAGACGTAACAACCAGTTTTCCAAATGTAATACTTATATAAACATGTTCAGATTGCACGTGTACATGCATTATTAGAGATTTCCAATTGAAAAATGTATATGTATTTCCATCTTTGATGCTTCCTAATAACTTTAGATAAAAATTTAAAAATAGTACATGCTTTAATAGTATTCAATAAGTTCTAGACTGAAATACAATTCAGGTTTTGTGTGATTGTCAGAATAAAAGTTTGTATCAGCCGACGTTTGAGAGATAACAGACGAATAATCTGGCTGAAGTAGATGTTTATCGCAAGTCATTGAGAATCTATAGTTTGAGAAGAAATTGGAAAACGTGTCTCGACTCGGTTGGGTTCACATACTGTCATACAGTTAATTTTGCCACATTCCCCCACAATTTGGGTTCAATGATTAGAAAAGATTTGTCAACGAACAAGAGTTCAGCTTTTAATCAGTCGTTTTCTTCATTATTTGTGCATATTGATGAATGTTTTATGAGCGCCTTGTGACACTGTGTTTGTGCTAAAAAAAAGCGACAAAATTGAAATTTATTTTTGCTGACAGGTCTAGAGCTAATTACGAGATTGAACCATCTTAACTGATCTTGGGTTTTGAGTAAAACCGCTTGCTTTTAGTTTTAAATATGGAATCACATTAAGTGAGATAAAATTTGTTAACATTCAATCTAACTAATTCCGGAATTTTCTATTTTCCTCTTATTGAGGTGGGAATTAGAAAATGTCAAAATATAGAACATAAAATGATAAAACCTTTTACCTGTAATAAGGTTATTCCACAGTATAATAAATAAAGTTAGTAAATCTGTAGTTTTAGGTTTGTCTACAATCATAGAGAAAATACAAATAATCTTCTTGAGTGAGTGAGTGAGTGAGTGAGTGAGTGAGTGAGTGAGTGAGTGAGTGAGTGAGTGAGTGAGTGAGTGAGTGAG
>JARUHE010338375.1:0-10574 GCA_031471125.1 Archaeomysis grebnitzkii | reverse complement strand
ATATATATATACATTTACATATTATATATATATATATATATATATATATTTATATATATTTGTGTGTGTGTGTGTATATATATCAACGTTTCGGCCTTCAAGTGTACCAAGCCTTCATGTGCAAATTATATAAGACATTTGAAGAAAATATATATATACTTTTTTTTAGAAATTGTAACTGGATTACATAGTAAACTAAATATATTGTGTGTTTTTATAATATTTAAATATTATATAGACATATAAGTTGAATTTAACTTTTAAAAAGTTATATATTTATATATGTATAAGGAAAATGGCTTCATCTGTACCAAGGAAAAAACTATATAATTAGGTAAAAAAAAAATTAATTATTTAAATATAGATCATATTTAATTAGCAAATGGACGTATGTGGCACATACATCTATGTTTAAATGAATTTGCTTGTTAGTTCAGAAGAAAAAAACCATGTGCTAATGTGTAATCTTAAAGTACACCATTTTAGGTCAAATGTACCCGGAGACCACTTTTCCACTATGAAATTACGTATGAAGGCGGAAATGTTTGTATATACATATATATATATATATATATATATCATTATATGAATGCACACTTGTTTTGTATTTTTTATACAAATAAATAGTCTAAAAAAATGATATCCTATATATTACAAATAAATTGTTTCATTCACCAATAATATTAAACACATGCGAAATCTTGGTAGATAGACTAACCTCTGACTAGTTTTTCATCTGCAAAATAGTCAACATGACTAATTAAGGTTAGTTACAATGACTAATTTATGCCATAAATTAGTCATATAGGCTAAGTTTCCAAGAAAATGTTAGTCAAATGATAGCCACCTGACTATTTTTTACTTATAAGTTAGTAAAAATTGACATCACAGTATTGACTAATTTAGGATAATCTACATGACTAATATATGTTTACAAGGTATGTTTGGCTTAGTCTAAATCTTAAAGAAATTTCTTATACATGCATCAGGTCTAGATTTATGTGCCTGTGCAGTATACATGAAATCTTGAAAGAACTTAATATTGTGATAAAATGAACATCAACAAGGATTGCATGTCTAATCCGGATTGATCTTAATTTAGGCGTTCCTGCCATGTGTATTTGAATTGATATGATAGTTAACTGATCTGTTAAGCCTAGTCTATAGATTGTAACCAGTAACAAACACATTACACGTGGCAGTAACGCTAAAATTAAAATCTATAGGTTGGCCAGGAACAGAACCGTTAAAACGTGCACACAGCTAAAGCAAGTCAACTTTTTAAAGTAAAAACAAAGGTAAGCAACGCAACAATATTTTACTTACAAATTTAACATTTTATATTTCTAGAATACACATGAGTAGATTTCCACTCAGGCTTGTAATCATTTTTTTTAATTGTAGGTATATTCCGTCACATACTTTGCTACCCTATATCAAGCCTTATTAATAAAATACTTTAAATGAAACAGGAGCTTCTAAGTTATTAATAGTAAAGTGGACGTAATATGACCTGTTACTTGCTGGTTTGCGTTCAATCTGGACATATTTCAATTTAATACTGTATTTATACGGCAAAACGCGTTCATCTAAATGTTTGTGTAGGTTTTAGTTTTCGCTTCTGCTGAAGATTGAAGAGGATAATGTGTCTTGTGTACAATAACCTGGCAGCTTTAGAACATCAACATGACGAAACAAAGTGCGTATACAATAATCAGTGGCGATGCTAGGAATTGCGGGGCTCGATTGGAAAACTGATGGTGGGGCCCCTACTCTACATAGTAAAATTTATGAATGTATATATTTCATATGAAAAACACACACATATCAGCCAATAAAAAACATTAAGAGCTTGGTGTAACAAAATTTAAATGGCAATATGAAAAGTTTTATTGTTTCACTTTTAATATAAAGAAAGGTAATTACAGATATATATTTTTTAAAGAACTCATCCAGTTTTTTTATTTGCAAGAGCCTGCAAAATATTTTCATAGTCAATGGCCTTAACAATTTTTTTTTCTATAGTGAGTATTGCCAAATTGTTCTTTTGTGAGATCGTAGACCTCAAATATATTTTAATTAGACTCAACTTTGAAAAACATCTTCTCCTTGATGCGACTGTCATTGCATTTAAAACTAAATCCTTAGAGCAATGAAAACATTAGGAAATCGGTCAAATTTGACTTGAAACCGGCCCTGACAATAGTTAAATGTTGGTTGGAAAAAAACGAATGGTTGCTAAGAAACGTGTTTATGTCATTTTTATAGCTTTATACGCATGCAAATTATAATATCTGTGGTTTTAGGTGTTTACACCACCTGTAGGTTGCCCTAAATTGTGCGTAGATTCTAACGCCTTACTGTTTAAAAGCTTTAAAAAAAGAGAGAGGAGCTATTATAATTTGTTTTCACAAATTACCTCATATCATACATGAATACTCGTATATATATGCTATATCTTTTGTGCGTGTGTGCTTGTGAGTTTGTATGTCTGTGCCTTTATAATTATTCCATAAGAAATAAAACAACAATTTATTTCTACGAAGTGTGACAAATTGATCAGAAAATTTCTCAGAAGACGAATTTCCTTTTTCAAATGAAAATTCCAAAGACATAATTCGATGATCGAAGCTTGTTTCCCAATAATATTTATATCGAACGTGCTATTCCAAGCATTCTGTTCAAGTTAATTATTTGTTTCACAAATGTTTAGATCTGTTTTATTTCAATATTACATTGTTTTTCATAATCTGTATATTTTTACTATGTTTATACAATACATAATGTTTTATATAAAATCTGTATATATATACTCGTGTAAGTATACTCCTGGTGAGGGAGAGTATCATCATCAAGCAGTTAAACCCCAGCTTAAATGAATACCAAGCATTGCCTCTTTTCTCCTGCTAAGTCTTAAAGAAATGTTGTTGTTTTTAGGATATTTTTTAAATTTTTAAATTTTTGTTTTTGGCAACTTTTAGCCAGTATACCTTGAGATCTAACAGTGAAAGGTACTCTACTTTGTTATGAAATTATATGATTTGTTTTTGATTTAATATTTTGTTTGTAAATGTATTTATATAGTTGTATTAATGCCATGTTTGCATTTTGCAGATATTTGTTGATAATGAGATGTGAGATCTCGAAAGCTTCAAAAGAGACTAGTTAATTAATTAAGAAAATAAAAATAAAAGTAAATTGAAAAATGAATTTACGCATAATAGCTTTAGTTTTAACGTTTATACTTAATACTAAATATATACAAACATTAGTAATACTAAATGTATAAAAACATAAGTAATACTAAATATATAAAATCATTAGTAATACTAAATATATACAAACATTAGTAATACTAAATTTATAAAAAAAATAGTAATAATGAAATTGCAGGTATAATAAATACAAAAGTATAAAAAATTATAAGCATCCTTGAAAGAATTTCTGAAAAGTTGAAACTATAGATTCAAAATAAAAATTTAATTTCATTATCCTTATTATTTTTTGTATTATGTTATTATTTTATTATGTTATGATTTTCATTTGTTATTTTTTTTCTGTTATGTTATTATATTATTATTTTATTATGTTATTATGTTTTATATTATTATTTTATTATGTTATTATGTTATTTTATTATTATTTTATTATGTTATTATGTTATTATGTTATTATTTTATTATGTTATTATTGTATTATGTTGTTATGTTATTATGTTATTATTTTATTATGTTATTATGTCATTTTTATTATTATTTTATTATGTTATTATGCTATTGCTTTTTTACTTTATTATTATTGTTTCTTCACATTTTATAATTATAAAGAAGATATTTTATTAATGTTAGAAACAAAAACATAATTAAATTAAATTCTTGGTGTTCTGTTTCAAGAGAATATTTTTCTATTTTTCCAAATGTTCTAAACTTTATTTTTGTAACTCGAGGTTTCAAATACTAAGCTTATTTTTAATGAGTTTGTTCTTATATTATATGGATCAACAATAGCACAAGTGAAGCAACCCACATTCAAATAACATAGAGCTTACCTCACGTGTGCTATTGCCATCCATATACAATTATATTTGCTTATATATAATTTTAGAAAACTTTTTATTATGAATGTTTTTAGACCAATACTAAAAAAAATTGATTTTCCGTAAATGTTTATAAAAAAACATTCAACCTGTTGAGCAATACCATTGTGTAATAAACATAATTTTTGAGCATCACCATCGAAATAGTTATGTTAAGATTTTGGATTTTGGATCTTTTTTTATTTAGTTAAAATTCTATTTTTATTTCATAAATAGAGAACCAGAGCATTGTGTCTTTTTTGGATAGATAATACCACCAGAGAGATAAGCTCTTTGTTACTTGATTGTGGGTTGCCTCTCTTGTGTTATTTTCGATATACTTAACACATCAAATAAAGCTAAGCCGAATTATATCTTTTACGATAAGAGTTATTTTCAATTTTAACTATATCGTATTTAAGGCCTTAGAAGCAAAACATGACAGATATTAAAGCCTAGCTGCATTAATTCCGTTGCATATATACGGTTATGTAATTTATTTTCTATTATTAACGTGAAGTTCTATACACTCTTAAAATTGTTTTGAAGTTATTTATATTACAAGGTAAATTAGAAGCTTTTTATATAATAACGTATTTAAGCTGGCTTTTATATGTTTTATGTAATGTATCTTTTCAAGTTAATTATATAACTTTTTTACTTGTTTTTTCAATAATTCACCTTTTATGTGGGTTTTATATCTTTCATTCAATACAGCTTTTAAGTTCGTTTCATACTGTGTTATTCAATAGCTTAATTTTGTTGATGAGTTAATGCCATTTATTTTTATATAATTTAATTTCCTATATTTTCTTCTATAATTAATTGGTGTCTTTATTTATCAAAAAATGTTTTTTGAGCACATTTGCTTTTGTATATAGAGCGACAATAACACAAGTGAGGTAAACTCGATGTTATATGAATGTGGGTTGCCTCATAAGCTATTGTCGATCTCTACAAACATTAGTTAATTTTGTATAACATTTTTTTTCAACAAACTCGTAAAATAACATTATATATAAACGTATTAATACTTATCAACACAGAGCAACTTTCATTTTCGAATGGGATGTTTTAACCCATTAACGCCTGAATTAATGTTACCCTAAGGTCTACAATACAATTATATTTGCATTTAAAATAACCCTACAACCGTCCCTGTTTTGTTCCTACATGCGTTAAAGGGTTAAATCTAGGCAAAGTATCGATTCTCGGTTGTGGATTACCAAAAAGTCGGCAAACGAATAATTCGCTCTGAATGGTCGTTACTTTTGCAATAATTTAAGCTAAAATATGCCATGGAACAAATTTTCTCAAAATTTTTATCCTACAAAATGAAAACTTTTCTTTCGTTATCTATTTTAGATCTAACTTATTTTAATCTAATATTTATTTTGATTATTTAAAAGAAAAAACATATTTATATAAAAAAATGTTACAACTGGTTCCTGTTTTTCTGTAAATTCAAATGAAACTTTATTTCAACCTAAGTTTTATTTGTTTAGAAATTTCTTGATAGCTTATTCAACTGTAATGATCAAAAATAGGCCTAAAAAGATCAAAAGTTTCCTCACTCCAGCAAGTTTTATCCTCAACGGTGCAACATTTTGGCTTTACAAAACAAGCCAACAGAAGTCGTTCCGTTGTGCCCTATTTTAACCCTTTAACATCTGGACGATTGTTGCTGTAACGTTAAAAAGACATTGGAGTTAGTATTGGAAAAATCTGTCTTTCATAGGAATTTTAGGCTCCTTCAAGCAATACAGGCTTTCCTAAAAAGATGTAAAAAAATCATTGCAATCATTTTTTTATATATTTTAACTTCGACGTATGTTGATCGTCAGCATGATAATTAGTTACCGTTAAGTGGTTAAGTTCGGTCTCACTTCTCTTTATTTTCGACTGGACAACACTCAATAAAGTTTCTGAATAAATGTTGTTTTTGTTGACACTTTAATGTATTTCTTTGTTTTCTTTATTATTCATTAAATTCAACTTTTAATACACTTTTAATTTTTTTCATTAAATAATAATAGTAATACTTTTTTTTAGTATTCATTGAACAATGATTGTAATATTTTGTTTATTTTTATTACTTATCAAGTTAAATTTGTAATACTTTTTTTTATTTTTATCATTCACTAAATAATCATTTTAATACATTTTTTATTATTCATGGAATAATATTTGTTATAATTTTTTATTTGTATTATTCATTAAATATTTGATTTATTTTTATGTAATTTCATTATTCATTATTTATATTTTTAATACATTTTTTATTCATGGAATAATATTTTCCACATTTTTTTTCTCTTTTTATAATTCATTAAATAATAATTTGAATACCATTTTATTTTTATTATTCATGGAATAATAATGTTAATACTTTTTTTTATTATTCATGGAATAAAAATTTTAATACGTTTTTATTTTTATTTTTAATGGAATACTAATTTTAATACTTTTTTGTTTTTATTATTCATTAATTAGTAATTGTAATACCTATTTTTATTATTCATTGAGTAATAATTTTAATACTTCATTATAATCATTCATCAAATAGTGTTTTTAAACTTATTTTCATTTTTTATTTATTAAATACAATTTTTTAATAGCCTGCTCTTTTGTATTTTAATTGATTAAATGGTATTTTCAATATTTTATTTTTCCAATTTATTGAATAATAAATTGAATATATTTTTATTTTCATTAATCATTAAATAATATTTTTGTTGAAAGTTATTGAATTTATTTGTTTTTGTTTTTAAATCAATTTTAATTGCATGTAAATTATTTTTTGTATTTTTTCTTTTTTATAAAACATAATTTTTGTGACATTTTTTTATATTTTCTATTATACTATAATGATCAATGTTATTAAAAAGTTGTGACATTATTGCAGAAATAATATAAAAGAAAAAAATTCAAGAAATTAAATACATTTGAAAAAGAAACAATAATTTATTGTTTTATTATTGACATTGTATTGAGAAAAAATGCTTTTAACTGATATATAATAATAATAATAATAATAAGAATAATAATAATAATATTAATGAAAAATAAAATAAATAAATAATAATGAATATAAATAAACGATTGTTGTACAATTTTTATTTATGTAAATATCGTATAATAGGTTTTATCTTGTATTAAGTATGTTGCAGAAAGAGAAATATTTTCTGTATATATGTTAAACATTTATTTGCGTTTTTCTTTAAGGCTTTTAAAGTAGTTTAAATTTTCTAATTTATTTTTGTTTAGTTTTATATTATTTTTAAACTTTTTTGTCTGATTTCATATTATTTTGAAAAATTATTTTATTTTGTTTATATTATTTTTAACTTTTTTTTTAATTTTGCATTAGTTTGCAAAACATTTTATCTTATTTTAAACTTTTTTATTTGCTTTTCTATTATTTTAGTTATTTGTAATTGTTTTTTTTTATAACTTTAAACTTTATTTTTGGTAAATCTTAACAATGGCTACCGAAATGTACGACAACGACGTATTTTGGAATTCACAACTCGGTAGTGTATAATGGAATGCAATTGCAGCTTATAAAAAAGTGTTTAAAATAATTTTCTTTCGAACTTTCGAAACCCTTAGAAAAGCTACCTTACCTAACCCAGCTCTCTCGTATATACCGAGTGTAAATATACAAATAAGGGTGCCTTTAAAAATAATAATGATATACGTACGTTTTTATATACAATTTTATAACTAATTTAATTTCGATTTATTTCAATAATTTGTACCTAAATGATTTTATTTCACTATGTTAAAATTTTAATAAAAGCTATTTTAGAGAGAAATAACTCTAGTGAAAATTAGAAAATATTGGTAACAGTTGTTAAGATTGGTTTTCTATTTTACTTTTATTATTTACAACTGATTTTTTTGCTTTCAATTATTTTAAATTTAGGTTTCAACTAAATAATTTGATAGCCGATGATATATAACTCTAATTGCAATGACTGTTTTATATTTATAGCATTGGTGCAAGCTCAAACTTTCTTTAGGATATGACTGAGTAGCTGCACTTGACGGTCCATTCCTAATTCATATATGCAAGGTTTGTTTTATTATATTAGCATACTATTATATTGTTATTTATTATCATGCTGTATAATTATCTTATTATATTATTCTGTATAATATAAAACTTTTACCAATTAAATTTTCTGTATGTTGAAGTATTATTTCATTCATTGAGAGTATAATTACCATTTAAGACAAGATTTTATATTATTTCTAAATGTTGATAATGCTTAATTATTTTTTTAAGGTTGAGACCTATTATAGTTATAATAGTATTTGTATTATAACTATTATTATTAAGTATTATAATAATAAAAAAACTAGTAAAAATAAATCTATCAATTCGTATACTTTAATCTAAAAAACTCAACATTACTGTGTGTTATTGTTCCTATAATTATGTTTTTATAAACAATTATTTTGTTAAAATATATTTGATTTGAATTAGTTTAATTATGTTACAATAATGAAACATTTGAAAAAAAACTTTAGAATATACAAAGTCCTTCACAAAATAACCGAGAGTCTGAAATGTAAATAAATAATTTTGTCAGTGAAAATAACAGAAGTCCTTAATTCAAACCTTAAATACTTTTTGTTCAACAATAAACTTCGCTTCTGCATTAATTCTGTAGCTATAAATAAACAAGAATGACCCTACCAAAGCGAAAGTAAATTTTGGACACGTTAATGGAAAGAAATATAACAAAATCAGCGATTTCTTGTCTGTACCTATTGTAGCTCATGAAGGATATAATCTATGACACACACTAAGAGTTATTTTCAATACTAACTTTAATGTATTTCAGTCCTTACGGTAATACTTGCCCGGCGTCAAGCAGTTAATTCTTAATGAATGTAATTTAGCATCACCCTCCATAGGATAATGAGTCGCTGTCCCCGGAATATATATGAACGGTTTAGAGAAAATTGTAATTAACTTTTCCTTCGAAGTGTCTTTGTGATCACATTCACGTAAACACAAAGATCGAATTGGTTTCCTTATAGCAAAGGATATACATTGTGTCACAATTAACAGTGACACATTACTGTCCAATAAATTGTTGGCATAAGGCCTAAAATGCGTTGAGTTAGTAAGGAAAATAGACGTATTGCATGAAGAGGACTCCCCTACTTGTTTTAATAGACTAGTCCATTGGTACTTGATAATTTTTGTCATAAGGACTAAATAAATTAGAATTAACAGTGAAAATAGTTCTTAATGCATGATTAAAATGCATCCCTCAACCACTATGGGTTGATATCCTTGAGTATTTATTGACTCCTTATAGAAGGTGATAATTTGAGATCTTGTTAAAAGGGGGATTTACGATCTATTTTGCCATCTTCATTTGTAGGTCGTTTATTGCTACAAGTAAATGGTTTATCCAGTTAACTACAAACATTTACACATTGAATCATAATAAAAGTCGTATATTAGTCCATAAAAATCATGCACGATACGTATGTAACTTAGCAAGTAAAGTTTTGTAAGGTACTGTACTTTTTGTTTTAATTTATTTCATAAAATGTTCAGAAAACAATTTATTTTGTCATTATTATATGGAAAATATGCAACTATGAACACAAAAGCATTTCTTAATTAAAATTACCTGTATTTTAAATGAACTCAATCCATAACCTTCGAATGAAACTTTAATGAAAAAATTGTTCACAAAAATATGAAAAACGACTTCACATACAATGAAACGTGTGAAGCGCCATCTGGTGGCGTTAATAATGTAATTTATCAAACTATAATTAATGTTGAAATATTGAGTTGATGATATAAATATTTTTATTATTTTATTAATACTATTATTATACTATTAATAGTAATGTTATAACATTAATGTCATTAATTTAAGGTTATATTATTGTTACATTAATAATAGCATTAATATTATATTAATAATACTATTGCTATAATGCTAATGTTATTATCATAAGATTATATTAGTGTTATATTAATTCGAATAGTATTTTATAATATTTTATATAGTATTATTTTAATATTACTATTATTGTTATAATATTAATGTTACTATTCAAAGTTGTATTAATGTGTTTATAATTTTGTTATAAAAGTTGTTTTAATATTAACCATGGTATATTTTTGTCAAAATTATTCTTTTAAAACAAGTATTCTAAACTTTATTGAAATATTAATTTTATTAATTCGTCAACATTAATATTATAAGTATCTTAATGTTGATATTAACTATATTATAACAGTAAAATGCGTACAGTATTATATTTTTTTGGTACATAGGCTATATTATTATAATTTTTTTTTGTATAATTAATTATTATTATTATTATCATAATTATTATTACCACCGTATGATTATATTTATTACAATAATAACAAACTGTTGCGAATATTAACATGATATGAATATCGCAAATGTTATTATTGTGATTAACAAATTGCATAAACATGTTTTATGCTGAT
>JARUHE010338364.1:0-10575 GCA_031471125.1 Archaeomysis grebnitzkii | reverse complement strand
GTACCCATTCATATCAGAGAAAACTGGTATCTTGGCGGTAGCTGGGATTTCCAATGATATATATTTGAAATATATGTCTTCACCTCGTATAAAAACATTTAAATATTCGCTACGTTAATTTGAGCTATAAAACGTCATTTTTTAATGAAAATATAATATAAAACATTTTTTATTTAAGGAAAGTTACTATTCAGTTCATTATCTATAAGCTTTGTTCAATAAAAAAACTGTGAAATAAAAAATAAAAAACTTTATCATTTACCTTCACTTAAATTGTGAACGCGAGACACCGACGACGGCAGACGCAGACGACGACGACGACGACGGACTGACCCACGCATGTCGATTGTAACAGGGTATTCGTAAGAAGGATACCCTAATAACGAAATAGTTTAATAAAACACAATTGGATTATTGGAAAGAAAGAAAAATATAATTAAATAAAGAGTTAATAAAATAAAATTAGACAATCGAAAATAAAAAAATACAGAGGTTAAAAAAACATAATTAGATAACTGGAAATAAAAGAAAAAATATAAACAAAGAAAGATGTTAATAAAATACAATTAGATAATTGGAAAGAAAATAAAAATAAAAATAAAGAAAGAGGTATATAAATAAATGATAATTAGATAATTGAGAGTAAAAAATATTACAAGTAGTCTACTGTGTCTCATTTTTAGGAAAAACTAAAACATGAAATAAATTAAAGTTAAAAGTTGTGTTATTATGTAAATTTTTTAATGTATATCTCTAATATTTGAAATTTAAATAAAATAAAAATATATATTTTATATTTCACGAATATTTCTAACTTTTATGAATACATTCTTTTTCAGGCAATATATACATTACAATAACATTTACATTATAATCTTTTCACATTTTTGTGATGTTATATAAATTCATTTGTGTTCCATTAAATTTAAAGCAAAATTCATTGTACATTTAGCTTAAGCGATTGTTTACATATTTGTGTAAATGACTATAACTATTAAAATAAATCTTTCATTTGATTAAATTGAACCTCTTTAGTTTGAGCAGCTTACCTTGATAGTAATGGTAAAATAAAATCATGTTTTTTATGTTTCAAATAATCCAAAATATAAATCACTCTCCGCTGAACACTAGTTTATGAGTTTGTGGGCATTGATATTAATTAGGATGGTACCGTTGAATAAGGCTTCATTATGCATGTTGTTTGAAGTTTAAAATTACCTTCATATTAATTCCCGCAAAGCCATAATCCAAAATATATTTTATATACAATTGCAATCATGCATGAAACATATTACTTTAAAGTTAATATTCATTATGAAGATGAAAACTATATTTAAGCAGTCAATGAATCGTTATTTATTAACCAAGTTCAGACTATTTAGAAACTAAACGACATTAACACAATTAAAAAGCATCTCGAAACTTTGAAATTATGTTATCATAAATTTGGTAAAGTAATATATTTCGACGTAAAACTAATTAGGCCGACATTGCTTGAAAATTTGTTGTTATTCATTATACATTAAGGTTATTTGAAAACAACCTTCATGTATTAGCAATGTCCGATCTTTTAGACACTACAGTAATGGTGTTAGGGTGTGTAGCATAAGACATATAATTGACATTAAAACTAATAAATAATAATAGTAGTACTAATAATAATAATAATAATACTAATAATAATGATAAACATAAGTTATAATTTAATAATTATTTACTGCAAAAGGAATATCCTTAAAATCCGATATTTTTTCTTGTTGGTCATATTATAAAGCATTGCAGGAACTGGGTCAGACAACGTTGTTTATGCGGTTAAAAAAAACAAACGAAAGAGAGAATAAGAAAAGAATAGTTAATAGAATTACAGAAAGGAAATAATAAAAGAAAGAGAGATTACGAGAGGAATAATTAATATAATTACAGAAAAGAAATAATAAACCAAAGAGTGAATAAGAGAAGAATAATTAATAGAATTACAGAAAGGAAATAATAAGCGAAAGAGAGAATACGAGAGCAATAATGAATAGAATTACAGAAAATAAATAATAAACGAAAGAGAGAATACGAGAAGAATAATTAATAGAATTACAGAAAGGAAATAATAAACGAAAGAGATAATACGAAAGGAATAAAAATAGAATTACAGAAAGTAAATAATAAGCGAAAGAGAGAATAAAAGAATAATAATTAATATAACTACAGAAAGGAAAAAAAATTAGATCATTAATAGCCTCATCATAGGCCCTCAGAGGCAATGCAACGTTAACACAATCGCATTAATTTTGGTTAAATCTCCCAACGGAACTTGTTGTATTGTTAATATAGACTGAAATGCAGTTATACAGAAAATTAACAGATGACACCAAACATTTAATAATAAAAAAAAACAAAAAGGGTAATGTGAATTTTTTTTACAGGGTTTATTATCATTGTTTTCATAGGTAGAAGATAGAACACTGAATATCTAAGGAACATGCAATCTATATACATGGAGCAAGTTCGTATGGGTGTGTGTGTTGTGTATGTATGTTTACGAGTCTGCTTTTTTAGATTGAGAATAAAATAAGCCTGAGCTCTGATTTGTTGCATGTTTGTTTAAAAAACTACAATATTTTTGGGATAGTGGACTGGTTAGTTTGTCTGTTTAAAGTTTTTTTTTATACCCTTCAGAGTCAATGAGACTAGGATCAAAAACCATCCCCAACCTGTAAAATTTACATGAAGGCATCACACAACTCAACATCTGTAACGAAAAATGAGGCTCTCTTTACAGATGTCGCCGCTTACAGCGAAAAAAGGAGTTATATCTTAACCATTCAGTTGCTGTTGGCAACTGGCGGTGAATGTGCATTGCACCCATAGCCTGGTTCATTGGGACCAAATAATAAATAATAAAAAAAATTAACCATTCAGTGGAGCCATAGATGAAAGAAGCATAGATACTCAACTCAAGAATTTTCAATGTCGAATAATGGACCGAAAGTTGCTAAATACATCGATCAAAAAGATGCCAGATACTTAACTGTAATTAGACTCGGTGGAACCAACACAATTATAATGTTTTATTGTTTACTTTTATTTGGAAAAGCAATGTGTTATTGAATGTCAATGTAATCTTTATAGGACTGTTTGGTATTCAAGATACACTTTTTAACGTTAATTAAAATCTCAGTCCTTAAAAATTAGTTTTATGAAAGTGAGAGTAGTAAAGTGATTGTCTATAACACCATTGAGCTTATTTAGGCTTAGGTGTTTAAAGACAAAACATTTTTTTAATTAAAAATTGTTTTTATTCTTACCACTTTGGAAACTATCCACATCGTGGGTTATGTTCTGCTAGTAAAATAAATCTCTTATTTAAAACAAATAAATAAACAAATAAATATTTTATTCAAAATAAACAAATACATCTTTCATTTAAAATAAATAAGCAAAACTGTCATTTAAAATAAATAAATAAGTATTTAAATCTTTTTTTAAAACAAAGAGATAAATAAATACATCTCTTATTTAAGATATTCAAATAAATGTATAAATACACTTTTTATTTAAACTAAACAAATAAATACATAAATCTTTTATTTAGAAAAAAATAAATAAATATATAAATATCTTATTTATTACAACAAAGATCCAAGTCAAAGAATTTGCTTGCATTATTCACAAGGTTTTGCATGCAAATTTGCTTTGATGAGTCAACAGTCTTTTTTTGAACTATATACAATCAATATAAAAATATTTAATTACAAAACAGACACAATAAAATTTAATTCAATACTAATTTTAATATATTTTACTATTATGGCCAAAACTTATTAGATTGTGAATGAAAAATGTCCTAACAAATAAATCACAATTTATTCGTTAAGGCTATTAATTTTACAGCTTAACTGACCATTAATGTTTGTTATTAAATATATTTTGATAAATTATAATACTGGTATGATAAATTAATAATACATAACAATTTAACAATATATAATAAATTATAAATGATTAATTATTAATAATAAACTATTGATTGTTAATAAATATGAAGTTTATAAAAAATTGTAAATAATAAACAATTAATTATTATTAATTATCAAGTTTCTAACAAATAACAAATACAAATTTAATAATATATGATGCATATATAATTGTTAATAAATATCAAATTTATAATAAATAATAATGAATTATTAATAATAATTAAGTTTATAGTAAATAATAAATAGTAAACAACTAATCAATACCTATCAAGCTTATAATAAATAGTTATCTATTAATAATTATCAAGCTTATAAAAAATAGTTAATATTTAGTAATTTTCAAGTTTATAATAAATAATTAATTATTAACAAATATAAAGTTTATAGTAAGTAAGAAATAATATATTATTAATAAATGTGTAGTTTATAATACATAATTGATAACTAATAAATAATAATTTAATTAATTATTAATAGTTATAGTTAATTATTATTTATTAATTAATAATAAATGAGTAATTATTAATAAATATAAACCTTGTAAAAATAATTAATAATTAATAAATTTAAAGTTTATAATGAATAATAAATAGTTCATTATTAACAAATATCAAATTTATAGAAAATACAAAAAAAATATTAAATTATTAATAAGTATCAACCTTATACTAAATAATTAATAATTAACAAGTTTCAAATTTGTAATAAGTAATACATAATTTAATATTATTAAATATCAAGTTTATGATAAATAATAAATAATAAATTATTAAAAAATAGCAAGCTTATAATAAAACATAAGTAACTGATCATTAATAAATATCAAATGTATAAATAGACAGTTAATTATAAATAAATATCAAGTTACAATAAATAATAAATAACAAATAGTTAATTGTTAAAAAATATCAAGTTTATAATAAATAAAAATAATAAACAATAAATTGGTTAATTAAAATAAGACACAATAAAACAATAAATTGTTTTAATATTACAAAAAATATATATTTGATTAAAATTTAAATGAAACCTAAAAACTGTTTTTGAATTTATTAAAATAATTTTAAGGAATATATTTAAAAAAAATATATTTTTATTTTAAATATTAAAGAATAAGATTTAAGAAATTTTGAACAATGTTATTCCCGTGATGTGACAAAGAGAGCTTTGACGTAATTAAAAAATTTTGTAAAATATGAATACATTTTTTGTTATTTTTTATAATGTTTATTAAAAAAAATTGTAAACTATGAATAGAGTTTCTTGTTATTATTTTATAATATTTATTAAGTAAAAACTTATTTAATCTATAAATATATTTTTATTATTTTTGTATAACGTTTATTAAATAAAATATGTTTGTTAGAAATTTTTATTTTTTCATAAAATTGATTAAATAGATTTTTCTTAAAGTTTTTGGAATTTTTTTTTTACAATTTGCTCAAAGCTCAAATCAACGTCACAGCCGAGAAATTTATTTCGCCCTGTGACCAACTTTTCAAATTGCTTTTTGGCTTTTAAAAAAAGTTTAAAAAAAGTTTTGAACAGTTTCAAAAACTGCAAAAAAGTTTTCGCAATTTATTGATAATTTTAATCAAATAAGTTTTAGTAATTGCAAGAAAAATTGGTTTCTTTTATCTGTAATGATTCTAATGTGACAAGTTTGAAATTAAAGATTGGTCAAGTTTTATTGTACTATCGGACGAAAAATAAAAGTTCCCGTCAACTGACAAAATGTTTGGATCCACAATAGCACAAGTGAGGCAACCCACATTCAAATAACATAGAGATTACCTCACTTATGCTGTTTTCGAGCCATATAATGAATGGTTCGACAATAGCACAAGTGAGGCAACCCACATTCAAACAACATAGAGCTTACCTCACTTGTGTGTGTTATTGTCGATCCATATGGAGTATAAAGTTTTCATTTATCCAATCAGCTTGAATAAATATGATTACTTTGCTTATCTAAGTTCGTAGGTTTCATAATAACAATCAAAATATTTAAAAGTTTATATTTGCACAAACTCACAGTTGTTAAGATTTTTTACATCCTGGGAGGTAGTATTGAACCATGCACGAATCATCGAATCATGTATCATCTGCAGCAAACTAGAGAGTACTGTTTTCAAATACAAAAATAAGAATAATAAAGTTATAAATTATGAATTTTTGTTGTAAATTCAATAGTGTGAAAATCCATCCTAGGATTTCGCAGTCTATAATTTAAATTTATTTTTTTCAATTTATTATTCTAATTTTTTCTTTGAAACAAGTCCTCTTATTTTGCTGCCGGTGGTACAGTATCGTAGATATCCACAATGAATCTGGTTAGAAACGTATGCGATTCAATAAAAGTTTGATGGCTTTGTTCGGGCAGGGAATTTCCGTCAAAATCTTGATAGGTGAAAAAAACTTTATTTATAAAGACAATTTAAATAATGGAAACATAAAATTAAAATATCAAAACTAAAATAAACAATTTGAAAACCTTTCATAATATTTTCATGTTTCCTTTGTAAACAAAAATAGACATTTTTAGTGATGTCGATAATAAAAATCTAGAATTCAATAAAGACGTGTTCTATACCTGACTTTTTTTTAGTTAAATCAACTTTTCTTGACTTAAATCACATTGACATTTTGATTTAAATCAAGAAAAAGTGCGGTCGGAAACACAACTCAAGTTTACTCACCCAAGACACGAATAAAAGTTTGAAAAACAAGGAAGCCATAACATACCTGAAACAAACAAACAATTATAAATATATATATATAAAAAACATATAAAATATATATAAACATACAAAATAAAAACAAATATAAAACACAAAAAATAATATATAGTGTATATAAATACATATAAAATAAAAAAAAATATATATAACTATATAAAAATACAAACTAAAACCTATAAAAAAACATAAAAAATATATACTGTACATAAATGCAAACAAAATAAAAGTATATATATAAAATATAAACACAAAAAATAATATATATAAATACATATAAAACAAAAAAATAAAAACATATACAATATATTCAAAAATATAAGATTAGAATAAATGTTCAATCAAGAACGATGTAATGATGTTCGTCAAACATGGTTATAAAATTGTTTAATGGAGCTAATGAAAGATTTGTTTTTATTCAGTGTTAAGAAATGGTTTGACAATAGCACAAGTGAGGTAAGCTATGTTATTTAAATGTGGGTTGCCTCACTTGTGCTATTGTCGAGCCATATAATGAATGGTTCGACAATACCAAAAATGAGGCAACCCACATTTAAATAACATAGCTTACCTCACTTGTGCTATTGTCGATCGAAATAAAGATTATAGTTTGTAACTTTGTAATTAATAACATAAAAGATAAGCCTCAGTACCAAGAATACAGTAAGGACAAAAGTGTTGTCTTCATTTCGTCTGTTAGAATTACTAAAGGATGGAGCATAACAATCTATATACACTAAAACATTAACTTTTATGTCTAAGATAGTCAAAATAGACATCATCAAATTTAATAACCTTTGTTAACACTTTAACTGTTTCTTGTAACACCGGTGTTACAAGAAACGGTTAAAGAGTTAACAGTGCAAACTTCTTTGATGATTCAATCAACTTTCTTGTGATTCAATCAAAATCGTATCACATTGGTACAATGTAAGTCAATTTTCTTATACAAATGTTGACTATCTTAGACATAGAAGTTAGTCAATTGTTTTCTGTGTACGTAGATTAAATAATAAAAGGAACATAAAATAGAGAATATGGACAAGGTCTTAGCACATCTGATGATTTTATGTTACCTACTTTAAATTAATAAAATCATGATAATTAATAATTTATTATTATAATAAATGCAATAATAATATTATTATATTCTTGGAATTAATAAAACCATGAAAATTATTATAATAAATATAATAACAAATTATGAGATTCAAAGGGTTGCGTCAAAAATAATTTTTGTCAGAATTCTTGGCGTTGTAAAATGGAAAAATATTGATGAAAAGAAGAAATTCCATCCATAACAGTGGTTTGGTTTTATTGGTTTTAATGTCGACCATTTTGATGGACAATAGCACAAGTGAGGTAAGCTCTATGTTATTTGAATGTGGGTTACCTCACTATTGCCAGTATCCCCAGTCAATTATACCAGGTGCGGTTGGCACCTCAACTAGTCAATGTGATCGTACCAATGAGACATAACTAATATCAAACAAAAAAACAAGTAAAACAATATAAACAATTACAAATAATGTCTAAATAAAACAAATAAATCATACAAACAAAACGATAACACAAAACAAAAGTAAATAAAATAATACAAACAAATAATATTTAACTAAAAGAAAAATTATAATTGCTCACCAAGAACCACCACCTACGTAAAGAAGAGAATAGAGAAAAAGTAGGAAAACATGATACTCGCGGGTAATTTATAATGCCCATCAATCTTAATTTGGCGGCAAAGAAAAAATATTTTTTCCTCATAAGGATCAATCTTTTACTTTGAAACATGTATCACAAATAGAGCTTTTATGCAAACAGGCAAAATAGCAGCTTAATTTCCACTTAAATTGTGAACATAACTTTCCTTGTATCAGAAGAGAAATCTGTGATTTTTTTTGGTTTTCTTTTTTTTGGAAAAAAATAAAAACAAATTGGAAGGAAAATTCACACAAAGGAAAGTTATTTACAGCATACTGTGCGAGTTGAATTGCTACAATTTTTTCCTTTATTTTCCTTAAGTATTCAGCTTTATCCGAAACCATAGCTTTCATACATCAAAGTGTAGGTCAAGTATAGTCATGGACCTGCATACTCTAGAAGTATTATCTAATACCTAGTAGACTATATCTAAGCCAATGATATATATTCGAATATTTTATAGTAATTAGTTGTAATTTGTTGAAGTTTTGACTGAATAACAAATACAAATTGAAAACTGTTGAAAGATAAATTTATCAAAATTCCAGATTGATGTCCTACAACTGTACATATAACAGGCCTAGTTTATTTTATTATGTTTTCGGATGCTGAATTTCTTAGAATATAGAATTTTCAATAACTAAAAATGTTTTCTATAAGTTCAAAGGAATTTGTTTTGGAAAAAAGGTATATTTTTCAATAATTAGTTTAACAATTAACAATTTTTGTATATATTTTCATAAAATTAGACTGAATAAAATGGTACAGTTGGATAATGCTTCATTATTCATGTGGTTTGAAGAGAAGCAGTTAGAAAATTTCCTGCACATTAATGCTCGCAAAGTCATAAAACATATTTTCAACTTTATATAGAATATTAACTGTCTTTACCTTAACACAATAAACAACGCATCACAAACAAGCCCTTAGACCTACTTCCCTTACCTTACCATATATGGATCAACAAAAGCATACATGAGTAACCCCCATTCAAATAACAGACCTTCAGAGAAGTGTAACAAATTGATACATTTTTGTTTTGTTCCCAAGTTCGGTGAAAATATTACAAAATGGTGATAAGAACATGAAAGTTTATTTGGTTTTGCATTATTTCCTGTAAAAATGTAGCATTTCAGAAACTAATTAAAAAGTATTTGCATAAGAAACTTATTTTAGAAATACGTTTTTGAAAAACCGTCGTTAAGAAAATGATTGAATGAGTTTTTAAGGATATAATTAACGTCTCAAATTAATACTTTTCAATATAATTAAAAGATTTTTCCATTAATTAGCAAAGTATTAATTTCGAAAATTTTGGGATATAAGAAAATAAGTTAAGAAAAGTATTTTTTTGCAGAAGTTATGAATAAGATTTTTTTATATATTTTTATTAAGAAATTTGTTTCCATTGAATTTTAAATTTGTATCTTTTATATTTAGAATAAAAAAACTTTATCATGAATTTTAAATTATAAATTAACATTAAAATAATTAACAAATTACAATTAATTATTAATATTGATTAACTTATTGGAATTTATTTGTATTGAATATTAATTATATTATTAATATTATTGATATTAATGCAAATAAATGGAGTGGATGCTCTACAATGTAAACATGGTTTGACATTTTGTCGTTGTCATTGTTGTTGTCGCTGTCGCAGTTGTTGTTGTTGTCGTTGTCGTTGTTGTTGTCGTCGCTGTCGTTGTTATTGTCGTTCTCGTCCGGGCCACGATTTTTTTTCTTGACTTTCAAATAGAACATTCTTTACTTACAAAAATGAAGAAATAACAATTCTGAACAACCTTCCTATATTAGTGTGTTAATTTATAACATCTATCTCTTGTATTTCGATCTAATAACTTTACCTTGTGTATATTTATACTTGTCAACCAATGTAATAATGTAGCTATTCTTTTGAACATGCCAGATGTTTCTGGTAAAATTAGTTAAGAAATTAAGTTATGTTTGCAAACCTTATTTCATATACAGCTAATGAACGAAAATGTTGGTTGAGAAATTGGAGACAATCGAAATTAAATTATTAAAAATCTTATTTAACAACACATGTTATAAATAATATACAAATATGAATGTAAGGAATGTAATTCCTTTTACATTGGAAGTACCAAACGACAATTCCAATGTAGAATCTTTGAACA
>JARUHE010338353.1:0-10576 GCA_031471125.1 Archaeomysis grebnitzkii | reverse complement strand
ATATTGTTAAATTTGGTACACATTCTTGTCCTGTTCTTTTAAAGTTTTATCACAATTGCTTGTCCCAGTCTTTTATAAATGGTTAATAGCCACCAATATTCTAACCTTTTTGCTAGTCCGCATTTTTCTTGACTAGTTCATTATTTTTTAAGGCAATGCAATAAACATGAATCGTCCCCAGCTGGTCTATCTTTCTGTTGTGGAAAGGTTAAATTAAAATATGTATGGCGTCGTCCCCAGCCGCTCCGAATAAATGTATCACGGTCCATCACGGTAATCATATCACGGTCACGGTGTTAATTTTATTAAACTTTGTATATAACTTTTGTTCCAATTGATCAAATTTCGAATTTTACAGCTCAAAAGATGAGCATAAATTTTATCTCCATGATTATGTAGGTTTCTCTTTATTTGATTGAGATCTAAAAAAGATATAGATTTTTAAAAGGGTAAGTTGAAAGTTAAAACCTCAGAGACCAATATTATAGTACACGGACTGCCGTCCGTGTACGATATAAAAGCACACCGTAGCTATAGGTAAGCTAGCTATATGTTCAAAATTGAAACGATTATTTTGATATGAAAAATACAATTGAAAAATAATGGAAAAAACATTTGTATAAAAACTATGTTTTTTTATAAAAAACATTTAATTGAAAAAACATTTTTATAAAAACATGTATTCGGGAAAAAACATTTTTATAAAAAAAAATCGGAAAATAAATTTTTTAATAAAAACAATTATTTGAATAAAACCCCTAATCTTATGAAAAAAAAATATATATATTTGTTTATTAAAAACAAAACTATAAAAATTAAATTTATAAAAAACTGTTTTACTGTTTCAAAAAACCTTCCAAATCAAAATTTTTGGCAGTACATAATAATCAACTTTTAAGCGAGGTAAAAGTTCGTTTTCAACTTTCATCTTTTCTTTCAACAACTTTTGGAAATTTTTCGAAAGTTTTTTCGGATGTTTGTAATCATTGAAAGCTGTTTGAAAGTCACTTCCAACTTTCGATTTCTTTGAAAAAAAATTTATGCCTCGAAAAACATTTTATGATCAACCCAAATTGAAATCTCAAAATATTTCAACGGGTTTCTTACATTAATATAGATAATGTATACATAACTTGCGTTTTCAACCGCACTTTCTTGTGATTCAATCAAAACAATATCATATTGTATCAATGTGATACGATTTTGATTGAATCTCCTAGAAATTTATTGAAACAACAAGAAAGTTTGGTTGAATTCGCAAATATAGCTCAACAATAGCACAAGTGAGGCAACCAACATTCAAATAATATAGAGCTTACCTCACTTGTATTATATTGATCAACAATAGCACAAGTGAGGCAACCAACATTCAAATGACATAGACCTTACCTTACCTGTGCTATTGCCGATCCATATAACTGTGTATACAATTGGTAAGACCCCAGGAGTATTAATGTTTCCAAGCCATGATTTAACAATTGAATGTGGCTGATTTCACTTGAGTCATACATGCTAAACCTACCCCGTCATCAAAACAGGCCGTATGCTGGAAGCGTACCTTAGGGTACACACTTGGTTGTGAGTAGTAGCTTATTAATTCTAATGTAAAGCGGTGCAGATTGGTCCTTGAGTGCTGTAGGGTAGTTATCTAAGAGATTTGAGTTTTTGAGACAGCCATGGGTAACATCAGCTCTACTTCCTCGTTGTTTAATGGGCAGATACTGCCTCTGATCCCTGGATAATGCAGTAGTTATTCCACCAAATGACTGGTCTATGCCAATAACTTATCTGAACGACCTGTCAACATCATAAAAAAATGTTTGTGCAGCATGGTCCTTTTATTCAGAATTATTAGCTTCATTTCTTGGGTAATTTTCCCAGTTGCAACTGAGCTGGGTGACTGTATGTTGATTGGAACCTTAAAAGTGAACAGATGTTTCCATTTTACTGCAACTTTGAGGCGACTCCATTTGGTGCTTCCCATAATCGCAAGTCTCACAACAAAGTTGGGGCCATTTATGTACAAATGTTTCTTGGCAGGCCGACAGGGGGCTTCTTAGTATTTAAAAGTATTTAAAAAGTATTGTCAAAAGCTTTAATTGTAATGCTAAGGCATGCGGAAGTTTCGCCGCTCTCATCAACATCCTCGCAGGCTTCTTAAAGCATAGCATTTTTATCGATTGCGTCTTGGATAGGCGAGAAAAATATATTTTTTATATTAAACCACATGAATAATTTTTATTTTGTTTCTCTTTTCTATTTTTTCGTTTTTTTGTTTATTTTGTTTTTGTTTTTCATTTTTTTTCTGGATACACGCACATCATTCACCCAATTTATATATAGATAGTTAAATAGATATATTTTTTGTTTTGTTATTGTTGTTATTATTATTATTTTTATTATTGTTGTTATTACTATGATTATTATTGTTATTATTCTTGTTATTATTATTACTATTATTATTATTATTATTATTATTACTATTATTATTATTATTATTATTATTATTATTATTATTATTATTAAAATATTAGCTGTCTTTTAATTGTCTTTTAGTCAGATGAAGCAATAATTTGTCCTCAAAATCTTTTACATATTTATTATAATCAGATCAATATTAAGTCAAAAGTATTTATGAGAAGTTTTTCTAATCCATGAAAAAATATAAATATTTCAAAATAATCCAGGTATTGGTTTTGACTTACAGTAATAGGTTTTCAGTGTTGCCCACTGTACATGCAGAGATTTTATTCGTGATTGTTTCCATTTCATTGTACATATACTTTCTCTTTAAGACGAGATTCCGTAAACTCTTCTTATACTCAACTTGTATCTCTTCGTGTTTTCAACTTTGTAAATTAAGCCTTAGGATTCACATCAAATCAAATCAACTTCCTTCTCCCTGACCCTTTCATACTTCTAGCAAGATATTTTCTTGTTATTTTCATTCTTTTAAGTGTTTTTTTCCCTCTAACCCATGTACTACAACTTATGATTATGATTAGATATTATTGTCTAAGGTTTAATCTAAACCGGAGAGAATAATTCTTATACGTCCAGATCCATATTGATGTGTCTATGACTGTACATTATTTTCTCTTATTCAAGCGTTTTCAGACCTGCCTATAAATCACAGCAAGCCTATGCCTGAGCAAGGGAAAACTTCTTTGTTCATTGAAGTTATCTTCATTCGTTCTATTTCGTTATCATTGCTTCTTATAAAATGGAAAACTTTGTTCAATTAATATCAATTAAGCTATTCACTGTATTTTAAACTATGACTATTCGTCTGCGTTAGCTTAAGATGTGCACTTTAACTTTTTGTATTATTTAAATAAATAATAATTATCTATCAATAAAAGCAAAATATAAATATGTTTGTTAAAGAGCTGAATGTGCTTGATGAAAATTTTATGAAACTAATTCACCTATTAAAAAAAATTATTGCCAGAGAAATCAAAATTGTACAGTATATTATCTAGAATATATCAAGTTGGCTTTGAAAAAAATGATATGAATATATAGAATGTTCATTATTTAAATTTAAGCTGCGTCAGATAAAAGATGTTAAATGGAATCCCTTAAGCGTAAAGGAATTTTAATATATAATAAAACAAAAATGGAAAATGAAATTTAAAAAAAAATTAAAATGATAAATTTAAAACCTAAATAAAAATCTCGAACCAAAATCTAAATTAATTTTTTTTAAGAAAAAACTATGAATTCTATATCCCTGAGCTAGTAGCTTGAAATGTTTGGTAAAAATTAGAATATTATATAAACTAAACAAATATAATTATTTCTTGTAAATAACACATTTATACACGGTTAACATTTATATTTTAATCTTTATTCTAAATACTTAGTTAAATGTTTCAGTACTAATTTTTTTGATCGATTGCTTTTTTAAGAACAATTGACTTTATACAGAAGAACATTATCATATGTACTATAGCTTCACGTTTTTAAAAGTAATATTATGGAAGCATCCATACTAGAAAATGATCCTGGAGAGATGTTCATATTTTGCACTCAACTATTCTAAATTTGATAACTTATGCATCAATTTTGCCGAATCCCGATCAATTATGTGACCAGTGCCTCATTTCCATTTTTATAATCTTTTTGATTTCCTTTACGCGTGTTTCTCAATTTCTTTCAATTTCACCAAAGTATTTTATTTCACATTCCTTAGAGCTTATTTGGTATGTACCACAGTTTTCTTTACCTTTGGAGATTATTGATCTTGACATGGTAGGTGGGTAGATAAGTACTACATTATAACCTGATATGCTCCAAATTAGGGTTGAATAGTAAGAAGAGTAATTTGTTGCTATCAGGGTTGAATTTTTCCTTTTCATTACTTTAATAAGATTTTCGTTTTGCCCTAGAATGACATTTTTCTATAAAAAAAATGTGTATTTCAATTTTATAAGTATGCCGTATAACTTGTTCATTCCATCATCAAAACATTGAGGATCACATATGCGATGTGTTCTCAAAAATTTTAATTAAATTATTATTATTTTTAAATTGTTTTGCATTCCGCAAACACTGGTCACAACATTTATTGGGACTTGTCAAGAAGGGTGAAAAGTGAAATGATTTCATCAAACGTAGAATAGTTGAGTCAACGTTAATTGAAAAACTTTCAAAGATGAACACTTATCGATGATCATTTTCATTGAATGGATGTTTCCATAATGTTATTTTTAATAATGTGAAGCTGTTGTGTATATGATGATGTTCTTTTTATAATGTCAAGTTTTCTTTAAAAGAAAGCGAACGATCAAAAAAAAATACTTAAGAGGATGTTAGTGAACAACGAAATATTTAGAAAAGATTAGAATATATACTTTGTTAAAAATGTTAAAAATGTTAAAAATGTTAAAAATGTTAAAAATGTTAAAAATGTTAAAAATGTTAAAAATGTTAAAAATATTAAAAATGTTAAAAATGTCGCCAAACATAAAACGTATTCGTTGAAATATTATTCATCAATTGTACTTTTATCTTCAAAAAAGTTCCAATGCATTTTTTGACATTTGTGTAAGTATAAGTACGACAATAAATGTTTTTCAAAAAACAAAAAGCATTTAAAGATTAAATTTTGTTGTATGCCTTTTTAAACTACAGCAAAAATTTAATGTCAGCTGATTTAATATTTTATCATAGTTACCCACTTACTCAAATGTCAAATAAGTTGTAACTTTTACAACTATAAACAAAACGGTTTCCTCAATTTTATGAATGGACCAATTGAGGTGATATGTTGCCTTACTTTTTAGAAAACCATTGTTATAATAGATTATTACGATTTGTCATTGGAAATAATTTGCCAGAGCATCTTATTATCTTTTAATATAATCGTAAATCTATGTTTTTCAATATCAAACAACCTTCGGGTCCATATCACTTTGTCGAAATTGCTTCCTCTGAAATATCATTTTAGCGAATTGTTTTCTGCGAAATATTGTTCTAGCGAAATATCGTTTTGTCGAAATTGATTCCCCTGAAATATCAATTTAGCGAATTGTTTCCTGAGAAATATCAATTTGTAGAAATATCATTTTATCGAAATTGGATTTGTAGAAATATTCGCTAAAATGATATTTCAAAGGAACCAATTCGCTAAAATGATATTTCGGAGAAAGCAATTCGATAAAATGATATTTCGGAAGAATCAATTCGCTGAAATGATATTTTTGAGGATTCAATTCGCTGAAATGATATTTTTGAGGATTCAATTCTGAGAAACAAATTTCGATAAAATGATAGAGTGCGTGGGTGGCCGCACAGTGCTTCAATACTCTTGAGTATTCGAATGCAATGTAAATAATGTGATATTGTCCAACTTTTCTTGGTCAAATCAACTTTATTGGATCAGTTTTTTTGTGATTCAAACTTCCAGTTTGTTTTTAATTTTTAAGACTGATTTTTAATCTGTCACGATTTGATATTAATATAATTCGAAATCAATATTTCTATTGCAATTGCCAAGAAATGCGGTAAAATCGCGTTCTATGTTTTGAATTAATGCCGTAACGGTGTTTTTATCAAAATATTTAATAAATAGTTAAGTTACTTGATTAAATAAAAATAAAAATTAAATAAAATGAACAAAAAAAATATTAAAGGTAAATTTAAAAAAACGAATTTAACTAGCAGACGAAATTTGAGCGGCCATTTTCGGAGGGAGCAATTTGATAAAATGATATTTCGACAAAACTATATTTCGCTAAAATGACATTTCAGAGGAATCAGTTCGATAAAATGACATTTCTGAGGAAACAGTTCGACAATATGATATTTCTGAGAAAACAAATCGACAAAATGATATTTCTGAGGAAACAATATTTAATATTTATAAATTACATTACAAAAACTTGTTTTCTCAGAAATTTCAATTTATCGAATTGTTTTCTGCAAAATATCATTTTACCTAACTATCATTTTGTCGAAATATCATTTTGTCGAAATGCCATATTGTCGAAATATAATTTTGTCGAAAAATTATCTGATTGAAATTTCGACAAAATGATATTTCGGAGGAATCAATTTCGACAAATTGATAATGCCCCCAACCTCCTACATGAATGAAATATCTTGCGAACTAAATAAACTTGTGTTAACAAAAAAAGGTTTATTCCTAAAGTTTAAAATATAACATATGCATCTTTTTTTTGTGAAATCAAAGCAGGGAAACTAGTAATACAACATAAGGGTGTAGAGAAACATTAGTAAATTAAAATTTTTTGAACATGAGTTTTTACTAAAATCATACAAAAATCAAACCCCAAATCACATGTTAGTTAATACACACCTCTGTGTATTATAGTTTGATGTTATTTTGCGACCGTCTGATCATTTTCTGTTCTCTGTGGGCTGAATGGCTCTTATATCCACATGTAAAACAAAAAAATCAAATGTTCATTGACACAATGTTGCAACAAGTTCAGATAATTATTGAACATATATATTGAAATAAAATCAAAAATTTATTGAACATACATTGCAGTCAACACCTCAAACGAGATTAACTGATAAACACTTGTAAGAAATTCTCTTGATTGGATGCAGAAAATTAAAACCAAACAACTATAGTATCTTAAAGGTCAAACACCAGTTTCACATATCTCACTAACTTTTTTGCTGCTTAGTTTGTGACATTTGGATATGTGCACACTAAGTGTGATATAACTGCTTACGGTCGGATGCACATGCAAAATGGTTTTACATGCAGGACCGATGTTAAATATCGATTCATGCACATCATGCATGTGTGAATCATTTACTGTGTGGTAACAAATTTATCAGTGACGATGCTTGTTTATGACAAATATGCCTTCATTTCAAGGTTGAAAATTTATTTATAGTTGTTTTATTCTAAAAGAACTTTGTAATTATGTAAAATATATTTATTTTTTATGAAATGAAAATTTAAATACGATTAAAAACAAACGTACACTTCAAAATAAGAAAATACTTTTTGGCATTCTGCTAAAAAATTAAATTACTGATACAGTTCGTACCACACAGTAAATGACTCACGCATGCATCGATGTTTTACATCGATCCTGCATGTAAAAAAAACACTTTGCATGTGCATGCGACCGTAACCACCATATCTTTTTGCTGACGTCGCCTTCTTTGTTAGCTGTTTCATAACTAGATATGTTGGTTGCCTTTGTTTTGTTTTACATTGCACAGCATTCACCCATGATTAACATGTAATGCTAAACTTAGTTTTCGTCATTCTTTCCAGAGCTCTGTTCTGGCTTGCAAGTATTGAACAGAGTGTTTATGCGACATATGCTTGTCATTTTTTGAGTTATCTAGGTGCGAAAAAGTTTGACAACCCCTGGTGTAAGCACTTCAAGAAAAAGAAGATGAAACAATTTAAAAGGACTTAATAGTTGGAAAATCAAAAGAAGCAGAAATGTGTGATTGTTGTTGTTGTGGATTTTTATTTAAGGGCAAAACACTATGAACTATGCATCTAGGTTTCGACCCCAAATGTGTGATTCCAAAGTGTCATGACGTGACAATTAATTGGTTAGAGTGTTCAATAAACTGGACATGTTGCCAATGTCCGGGGTTTTAGTGTAGACGTTGTGGTTGGAGTCAGAGCGTAGATCTAACGCTATTTTCGTGATAATAAGTGCTTCCATTCTAAAAGAAACCTTCATAATTGCTTAACCACTCATTTACGCAGTAATTAATGGAGAATGCAAGTTTCTTAGAATATCAAAACTTATATAAAATTATTAAAATAACAATTAATTATTCAACGATTTACGCCCTGGTTGGAGTAAAAGCCTTGAGGTGATACTCAGAGAGTTAATAAAAATAGCTATTTAATGTACGTTTATAAACTGAAATATATAATGAATGAATAAATAATGAGGACTAAGTGTTTACCTTCCTTTGAAATATTAGTAACATAATGCCCACGCATTATAAAGACATTAATAGACAAATTCATGAAACAAAGGACCATCAAGTCAACTTTAAAATGAGGTGTACACTGGATGAAAACCTCTCACAAGCACATATGAAATTTATAGACATTGCAATATATACACGTACTTGATCAAATCTTCTCACAAGCCTACATGAAGTGCTAAAATAAAAATGCAATCGAAGAGCAACAAATGCACAATTTTAAAACACAACACGAGCTCACACTGAACCCCAACAAAATGACCACAACTTTTTTCACCCGAGACTAAGCCGAACATAGTAACACATCAACAACACACAGCTACCTATAAAGTTGAGGAATAAAAAATCTTTGGGCTCACTTTTGACCCCAAACTCACATACTCCAAACATATCCAATACACTGATTTACAACCAAGAACCCCATACACATGTTGAACATTTTCACTACCACACACTGGAGGAGATCCAAAGAAACATATTTCTCATCTTTACATACAAAATATTACCAGATCCATAATATAATACGCCAAACTCCAACTGGTCACAAACATCAATAAACTCCAACCAGTACAAAACACAGCACTGAAAACAGCAACTTAATTGATGCACACTAGACACCAACGCACAGCATCTCTACGAAGAATCCAAAATCATCCCCACATAAACTCACCTATAATTACATACCTCTCATCTTAACCATACTGCACAGCATCCCAGCCATCCACTCTACACCCTCATACAACATCAAACAAGTATGAGGCATATGAAGCAAACAATTTTCCATAATAACAATAAATACACCATTAACATGGAACCATCTCTCAACAGACAACATACTGAACAATCAATCAACACAAGAAACTCCTACACACACTCATAGTCACGAACAACACAAACTCCAGACAACACACATAATCTTAAATGCACCATAACAACGAACCAAAAACTCCCACACAACATGCATACAACACTGACACAGCTCAGAACAAACAAACCCCCGGATCTTTATAAATAACTCAATAAAATAGGTCCCGACACACACCCAACACCAAACTGTTGTATGTGCCAACACCATACACCTGTTCGCATGCTTGCTCGTACATGCGTACAGACCTAGCTGGTCCCGTAAGCCCTCAGGACAGACACAGTGAGGGGCTGCTGGTTCTCTGGCATGCGGGAGCTGTTGGAGGATGGGTTCAATCTTACTATGACGAAAATGGAACGGGTTTGATAACAACAAAAACAACAAAAAGCCTTTTTGTGAAAAATAGATGAAGCTATGAAAACAAGTTACTACATGTCTTATATTAATTATTTATGTTTCTTAATAAATAACGATACATAGAACATGTGTTTATATACTTTTGTTACACTATGGACCTAGAGTTTAGGCAAACAGTTGTTATCATATTAGGAAATGTTTAGTATATTTTTCAAAAATAAGTAAGATATTTAGTACTAGATTTTCGTTGAACGAGCATAAAAGTGTATTCCTTCTGGTAACAAAAATCCCTATTTTAACCATACTGTAGGGATTTTTTATATCCCATGTTGTTTTTAAGCAATCCACCGAAAGATCCAAAATAACATTAGATTGTCACATTTTTGTTATTTTTTTTAAGAAAAATGTCTGCAGCCGTAGTAAACAACGTTGGAGAAAAGAATGAAGAGAAACAACATGCTGAGGAGGATGATGATGTCAATGATATTGTAGACGGAGAAGCACCTGAAGACGCAAAGAAGAAAAAAAAGAAAAAGAAGAAGAAGAAAGCAGGTAAGGTGTTGAATAAACTTAATTTAATTAACATTATCTTAACCAATATACGAATGAGCCTTAAGTACACCATGTCTTCCTGGATAATGGCATCCTTTGATGTGGAGACGTGGTCAGTTCCTAGAAACAGTGTGCAAAAAAATATTTTTGTACTTTAGAATGATTTTCGGTATATGTTACCAAGACGGAACCCATTGCTACCGACATGGACCCTCTTTTTTCTATAGAATTTTTAGTAAAATTAGCCTTTATAAAAACTTTAATATGATTAAATATGGGCAACAGGGTGTCAAAAAGTGCCCTTTTTGTGTTGTACTCCCACAACCCAAGTTTCTTAGAAATGTACTCTTCAGCCCT
>JARUHE010338342.1:0-10576 GCA_031471125.1 Archaeomysis grebnitzkii | reverse complement strand
GTATGTTATGTATGTTATGTATGTTATGTATGTTATGTATGTTATGTATGTTATGTATGTTATGTATGTTATGTATGCTATGTATGTTATGTATGTTATGTATGTTATGTATGTTATGTATGCTATGTATGTTATGTATGTTATGTATGCTATGTATGTTATGTATGTTATGTATGTTATGTAGAGTCAAACAATTTGAATATTTCGAGTAAGTAAACTAGGTTTGAAATGACAGAATTTGTTTCTCTTTGGATAATGATCTGTCTATTTTTACGAACTATAACATGATGCCAAGTAAATAAATAAACAAATAAATAAATAAATTCAATATGAATATTTTATTTATTTAATTGAATAATAAAGTTTTTTAATTGAAGCGGTAGATCATATTTAGTTGTGATAAATATTTGAATAGTTTTGTCCTATTATTTTATTCATTTTAATGATACTTTCACAAACATAAATTATTAATTATTATTATTATTATTATTATTATTATTATTATCAATTATTAATGGACAAGCAATAACATCAAATGTGACGGTCGTTTTAATCTGGGGGAAGGGTGGGTGGGAGGTAGAAGATATTTTATTGAAAAGAAATGAAAGAAAAATATTAATATAAATATATATACAATTGCATTAAAATAATACATAATTTAAAAAAAAATGAACTACAAAAACATCTTCTTATGCATATAATTTACTCTATTTTTTATGGTTTGTTTACCTAGTAAAAAAGCGTAACCAACAAACAATTAATGATAACAATTTCAATGGAATATATTTTTCTTGTTAAACGTATTGAAACGTTTTTTGTTTTTAATTAAAAAAATCAATCAATTTTAGTAACATGAAACTAAAACTTTGAATAATAATTATAGTAATTATAATAATCAAAATAGTTATAACAATTAAAATAACTATAATAATTATAATAGTTATAATATTTATAATAACTATTTTAATTTTAATAAGTATAATAATTATTATAATTATAATAATTATAATAATTATAATAATTATTATAATTATAATAATTATAATAGTATAGATTGTTTTAATTTTTCTCTATTGTTAACTAATGTAATTTCGCAGTTACAGATTTGTTTGTTTTTATGTGTAATTATAATTGTTTTGTTTGTTTGTTTGTTTGTTTGTTGTTATGTGTAATTATAAACATATTTTGTTTGTTGATTTGCTTGTTTTTTTGTTGTTATTTGTAATTATAAACATATTTTGTTTGTTCGTTTGTTTGTTGTTATGTGTAATTATAAACACGTTTTGTTTGTTTATTTGTTTTATTATTGTTGTTGTTATGTGTAATTATAAACATATTTTGTTTGTTTGTTTGTTTGTTTGTTTGTTTGTTGTTATGTGTAATTATAAACATATTTTGTTTGTTTGTTGTTGTGTTTAATTATAAACATATTTTGTTTGTTTGTTTGTTGTTGTGTTTAATTATAAACATATTTTGTCTACTATCAAAATTAATATTCAAAGAAAAAGAAATATTTTTATAAAACATAAAATGATGAGATTCTTCTGATTATAAATAAACTAAAATTTGTTTTTAAAATTGTTTATTAATTATAATCCTAAAAAGTTGCTATTGTTCACAATAATCATATCTTCCTTAACCATTTAACCCCTGAATTATAATTACCCTAAAGTCTAAAATCTAATTAAGTTTGTATTGAAAATAACCCTACCGTTGTCACTATTTTGTCCCTACAGGCCTTAAAGAGTTAAATATTTTGTTATTGTTCAATATCTCTTAACTTTTTTGAACAATTTGTTTGGAAATCTGGAAAAATATTTAAAACACTTTTTTATTATAATGTATTGTGTATTATATATTTGTGTTGTTATTTTTCTATTATAAATTTGTAATAGCTTAATTATAATTTATTATAAATATGTACTTTTAACATTATAACTTTATATAAATCCTGTGTTTATATTATTGTTTTGTTACTATAACTGTATTATAATTGAATTATAATTTTTTATCTGTTAAATATTTATATTATTATTTTATAATTATAAATTGATTATAATTCAATTATTAATTGTTTTGTTATAGTTCATTACATATTTTTAGTTTTTTTAATTAATTTCGAGAAAAAAAAATTGGGGATTTTTTTTTGTGTTAATATCAAGTTTTCTTTTTCTTGTCTCAATATTATTTTGTTTTTGTCTCAGTTTAATTTTATTCTTGTCTCATTGTCTCAATAATACATTTTTGTAAATTTTTGTTTTAATGTTGCCCCACTCTTGTCTCACTCATCTTGTTCTCCTGTCTTTTTCTTGTATTATTGTTGTCTCTTTCATTCTTTGTTTTATTTTAGTATTGCCTCGTTCATTATTTGTTTTGTTTTGTTGTTGCCTCTTTCATTATTTGTTTTGTTTTATTGTTGAATCATTCTTATCTATTTCTTGTCTCTTTACTCTTATTAATGTTTTTTCATCCTTTTCTTCTTCAATTATCGATTTTCCTTTCCATTTAATTCCTTTTTTTTGTGTCTCTTTCGTCTCTTGTTTTTCGTTTGAGAATTCATAAAACAAATTAATAATTCCATTTATTATGATCAATGAATAAACAATCAATCTTCAAGGTTTCGCATACCAAATAATTATTTCTAATTCATTTCTCTTTTATAAAATTTGTTTTTATTTCTAAAATATAATTTCTATAAAATATTGATTTCTAAATTGTATTTTGCCTTTAAATTTTTTTTAAAGTTTGTTTTTATTTCTAAAATGTATTTTGAATTTATAAAAATTATAAAATATTTATTTCTAAAATATATTTTGTTTTTAAAAATGTTACAATAATGTTTTCTAAAATGTACCACCTTAACTTGTGAAATATATTTTAATTTATAAAGTAAGTTTTCAATTTCTAAGTTATTCTAAATTTTTAAATATTTCAGATTTTGTTTTTAAAATAATTTTTTCACTTCTAAAACATCCAGTTGATTGTTTAACCCTTTAACGCCTGAATTATTATTACCCTAAGGTCTACAATACAATAGAGTTTGCACTGAAAATAACCCTACAGTCGTCACTTGTTTGTCCCTACAGGCGTTAAAGGATTAAAAAAATGTTAATACTGTTGTGTATTTAGAATGGAAAGTTCAAATACAAAAACAATCCTAGGTAAGTATACATTTTTTAACTGGATCGCCAATAGTACAAGTGAGGTAAACTCTATGTTATTTGAATGTGAGTTACCTCACTTGTGCTAGTGTTGATCTATATATAATAGACAATAGCACAAGTGAGGTAAACTCTATGTTATTTGAATGTGGGTTACCTCGGTTGTGTTTTTGTCGATCCAGTTAAGGTGTAAACATCGTTTAGGTATTTTAAAACAAATTATTCTTTTAAAGGTCATTAAATTCAAATAAACTCTATGTCATTTTTCTCTTCTAACAGCTTATCAAAATCTGGCAACTTTCTTTTTACACGCAGGTATGTATTTGAATTGTGACGTCATTTTACAAAAAAGCTTCAAATCTAACTAGAGCCAAATATAGTTTTAGTATTTCTTTAATAAAATTGTTAGTAAAAACGTTATTAGATTCATAAATGGTTTAGGAATATATTTTGATAAGTTAAAATTAAACTGCAAGATTTTTTTATTGTTTCAAAGGTGATGGTTTAGGGATACATTTTAAATACATATTTAAATATATTTAAAATTAAACTGAAAGATTTTTTTTTATTGTTTCAAAGGTAGTCCTCAAATGAGTGGAACGACTGTTATGTTAAATGTGCTTAGTAAAGTAAACGAACAAATTAATTTTGAATGCTACCAAAATAAAAATCATGCAATTTACTTAAACTTGCCACTGTTTTTTTTTATATTTCATTTTAATATTTTGTTTATAAAAATCTTTAAAAAGCCGATAAAACCATAATCCACCCTATATTCAGTCACTTTATTGAAAAAATTTCCAACAAAATAAGAAACTTGTCAATAAAATAAAAAAATGAAACGAAAATAAAAACTACCAATAAAACAAAGAATATACCAGTAAAATAAATAAAATACCTATAGAATAAAAAACACAAACAAGAAAAATAAAAAAATGCCAACACAATCAAACAATTTACCAATTAAATAAAATAAAATACCTATAAAATAAAATGTTTACCAATAAAATAAACAATGCCAATACAATAAAAAAATGACCAATAAATTAAAATAAAATACCTATACAATAAAAAGTTTACCAATAAAAAAAAAATACCAATACAATAAAAAATGTACCAGTACAAAAAATACCAATGGAATAAAAACAATTAGCAATGAAAAAAGGTTGGAATACAAGCTTAGTTGAATTATTGAACATACAAAATAATTAGCCAATGAAAATGTTAATTATTTTAATGAAAGTTTAACTCATTTGCATGTAAACTTTTTTTTTATTAGATTTCGTTCTTTTCTTTTCTATCTTCTAAACATTTTTCAGCAAAACAAAACAATTATAATTTTATCAAAATTATTTTAAAGGTTAAATTTAAACTTTAACTAAAACTAAAACTTAAAACAGTAAACTAACACTAAAACTAAAAACTTAACACAGTAATCTTCAACTAAAACTAAAACTTAAAACAGCAAATTTCAATTAAAAATAAAACTTAAAACAGTAAACTAACACTAAAACTAAAACTTAAAACAGTAAATTAACACTAAAACTAAAACTTGAAACAGTAAACTTCAACTAAAACTAAAACTTAAAACAGGAAATTAATACTAAAACTAAAACTTAAAACAGTAAACTAACACTAAAACTAAAACTTAAAACAGTAAACTAACACTAAAACTAAAACTTAACACAGTAAACTAACACTAAAACTTAAAACAGTAATCTTTAACTAAAACTAAAACTTAAAACAGTAAATTAACACTAAAACTAAAACTTAACACAGTAAACTAACACTAAAACTAAAACTTGAAACAGTAAACTTCAACTAAAACTAAAACTTAACGCAGTAAACTAACACTAAAACTAAAACTTGAAACTTCAACTAAAACTAAAACTTAAAACAGTAAATTAACACTAAAACTACAAGCGGAAATTGATTTTTTTCATTTGTTTAAAATATTTATGGAGCAGAAACTTGGGAATCAAATAAATCACAGTAGGAAAGGTTGGATGTGTGGAGATGAAAATGTTTCGTTGGGTATGAAGAGTAATGAGAAGAGGAAAAATGAGAAACGATCGGATTGGCGGAACTGATAAAATGACAGAACTGTCAAAAAAGGTACAAGCAAGGAGATTGAAGAGGTATGGCCATGTGATGCAAAGAGAAGAAGATTCTGGGGAAATAGAGTTATGGGAATGGAGGTGCATGGCAGAAGGAATAGAGGCAGACCAAAGAAGAGATGGGTGGATAAAGGGAATAGAGGCAGACCAAAGAAGAGATAGATGGATAGTGTGAGGAGGACCAAAGAAGAGATGGATGGATAGTGTGACAAGTGACCTAAAGGAGATGGATTTGAGACGAGAGGAGATCTACGTCGACCATGCATAAGCACTGGTTAATAAAGGTGTAAAGAAGAATAAGAAGAAGAAGAAGAAGAAAAAGCAGAAGAAGAAAAAGTAGACAAACAACATTTTTTAATGTGACATGGGCGAGATCTATGGGCATGTTTTGCCTAGTATCCAGCCCTTCAACACCATTAAAAAAAATGTGACATTTGTTCACCTTGTTTATAAATGTCTAAGAGAAGCTACATAAACTCACCTAAGCTTACCTAGCCCGGCTCTTTCGTATGTATAAATAATGTATGTAAAGTGTAAAAATATAAACAAGGGAACCTATAGGAGCTCCAGAAAAAAATTGTAAAAATTATGTGAAAGTACTAAAAAGTGTGGTCGATTTCAATTATGTAAGGACAACAAACCTTCTAGCTAGTCCTTAGACAATGATTTTTTAATGGTGGACATACGTTTTCGATTTACGATATATAACCGGTTATAATTAATTCAATTTGTTTTCATAATTTTCCTATGAATGAGCATATTTCACTATTAAAAAAGATAATAACCCACTGTTAAAATTCAGTTTTCTTAACACAGGCACGTATAAACTAAAAACTTTTAATTTATATGTGACTGTGTTGAGAAAACTGAATTTTATCATCGATAGCCCGCCATGTTGGATTGTTTTATTATTTGAAATTGTCAACTTGGGTTAGGTTGTCTACCTTAGGCATTCATACATTTTAGGTACGCGACTCCAATAATAATGTTTTTTCTTTTAAAATGTTTTGGCGTTTAATGTGATCTCACTGTTCCTCATTTAACTATATTGCAACTTTTTGCAAAATAGTTTTTGTAAAAATTCTATTAACAACTTTTGGCGTAGCTCTCCTAAAGGTTGACCAAATTAAGTAATCAGACAAGACATATTTACACAAAATAATATAAAAGAAAAAATATTTAACTAAAAAAAAGATGAAACCATGAAAAAAAAACATGTTTACAGATTCACAAACAAAAATATAAGAGTATAACATTTAATAATCAAATTTAAAAAATGGAAATTAAATATAGAGAAAATAAAAATAAAAAACACAAATTCAATGATAAAATAATAAACTATAAGAGCAATAAACAATATTTAAGAAAAACTAACCTGTAAGAAAATCATGTTCAAAAATAATAATAATATTTATAAAATAATAATAATAATAATAATAATAAAACTAATAATAATAATAATAACATACATAAAATAATAATAATAATAATAATTATAGTTTTTTTTTTTAGTTTAGTTTTTATTTCTTGAAAAATACAAGTAGCCTATAATAGCACTAAATTGGCTAACTAAGGCATTAATTTACAATAATCACATAATATATCATAATCATGATATTAATATTCTTTAAATATGTAAAATTCATAATACAAAATCACAATAGAATAAAATACTCAATATGTTTACATAATATTTTTAAACTCTTTCAATAAAGTATAGAATGTGAATAATTTACCTAATTAGTAATAATTACAATAATAATAGTAATAATGATAAAATAATTTTATAATAACAATAATAATAATATAAATTGATAATAATAACAATAATAATAATAATAATAGTATTAATAATAACAATAACAATAACAATAACAATATTAATAACAATAACAATAACAATAACAATAACAATAACAAAAACAATATTAACAATAACAATAGAAATAACAATAATAATAATAATAATAATAATAATAATAATAATAATAGCACTAATCCTTCATTGAAAATATCATAATATTGCACCCGAGATAAAGCTTATCTTTATAGACGACATATTAGGATAGCATTTTGGCAACAATTTTGTCAGCCATTGTGGAAAAAGATTTGTGTAGGGGGAGGGAAGTTAAAAATTTGGGGGGGAGGTTGAAAATTTGGGAGGAGGTTGAAAATCTGGGGAGGAGGTTGAAAAATTAGGTGAGGTTTGGTGGCCCAGTTTTGTTTTTGGGGGTTATTTTGGAGCTTTTTTTAAACTAAAAAAAAATCAGGGCCAATCACGCCTTTGCTATGAATTAAGTTCCTTTAAGGTTTCAGGAATTTTGGCAAATTTTGTTTTCTTGTATTTTCTATTTTTAGAAATTCAGTTTTATTTGTTAGATAAGATAACGTTGAAGTTATATTACTCTTAGCTATAATTTTATGATGCTTTTATAATTGAAGAAATGAGTTAACTTTTATTTTAATAATGAAGTTGTAAAATCTATTTTGACTATCTTTACCAAATTTATTCTGTTCCTTGAACAACTATATTAATGGTTTATGGTTGGGTCATGGGCGAGGGAAAACATTTGTATCTTTAAAGATAATTTATCCTTTTTTTGCACCTAAATAGGTGATCACATTAAGCAGGAAATGCTGTTCACATTCCAGCGGTAAGCGTGTCTCGCATCTATTGTCTGACCCATTTATAAAAAAATGTAGCGATAATACCACAAGTGAGGTAACCAACATTTATATCATAGGGCTTCCCTCACTTGTGCTATTGTCGATCCAAAAAAACAACAAAATAATGTATTTGATAAAAAATATTTGATAGACTCTGGGATAAAAAAAATCTAGATATATAATTAGGAATTTCTAGTCTTTGGCTTGACCCTTTAACGCCTGAGTTATTATTACCCTAAGGTCTACAATACAATTATATTTGCATTGAAAAAAACCCTACAACCGTCACTATTTTTCCCTTCAGGCGTCAAAGGGTTGAAATGACGCTTTAATACCTGATGAATACAATAATAATGTTTGTTTTTAATACTAATTTTGATGTACATTTTGGGACAACAATAAGTCAGGTGTTAAACTGGTGAAATAAGTGTTACAATAACAGCTATTGTAAAATTTCCATGTTATACCTGAATATTGTTTATGCATATATAACATATTTATTTGTTTGTTACTACTTTATTGGTATTTCTAGTAAATCAATTTATGTTATCCATAGTTTTTTTATTAGTTTTTAATTGTATAGAACTTTTGTACAAAGTTACATAGTCATATTAAGCTCGGATACAATTCAATAGGTTAAGTTTTGTGAGACTACTATAAACGTATTAACGTATAAAATGTACATAAATACTTTATAAAAACTTGACATAATTAAATTTGGTAATTAGTGTGGTATTTTATAAATGGTTCAACACTAGCACAGGTGAGGTAAACCACATTTAAATAAGATAGAGCTTGCCTCACTTGTGCTAATGTCCATCCAGATATGGTATTGTTGCACTATATGCCAGCCTGGACAACCAACCACCATCATTGATATTTAATATCACAATAACAGGAAGAGAAATTAGTACGGCAAAATAATTTCGGGATAGGCCTAAATCCTTTATTACAAATGATAATACTTTAATGAAATAATTAACCCCTTCGTTACAATGGTATTTTCTTGTTTTAGTCTAATTGCTGTCAACAAACTTAAAAAAGTAACTTTAATTTTTATAAAAAAAAACAGAATTCTAAGAAATGATTTCATTTCACATTTTGTAAATAAATCAAAAAAAATTCTAGAACATACAACAGCATTTCATAAGTTGAACTATTTAGCATCTGAAAGTACAAATTCGCCCCATACAGTAAGGGTCATTTTCACCTTAATTTTAATATACTTTAATCTTTAACCCTTTAACGCCTTTTTACTTTAATGGCTAAAGTATACTGAAGTTTGCATTGAAAATAATCCTTAGTAAATGATATTTTGAGACATCACTGGACGTTAATGGGTTGAACCGTCAGCTATGGGTAGAAATTGTTAAGGAAAGGGGTGGGGTGGGGCGGATGGATGAGGGGGGGATGGATGGGGTCGGGGGGTATATGGAATTAAGTATTCCGCCATCTGGTGGAATAAGGATCATGTCCATTACACAGCACTGATGGCTCAGATGGTTTTGGCTGCAGTGAAATATTTCACAGCTGGCACAGGATAGACAATTACAACAATTGCAGCAATGAATTTAATTGCTTGATTGTTTCACATTTTAATTCCCCTTAAATATTCAAAGTACCTTAACCTTTCCATCCATTGCGTTGCCATAGCAACATACAATAAGGGTGATGCACAATACTAATTACAATGTATTTTAGTCTTTATGTCAATTTATATTTGGATTGACGTTAGCATGAGGTAACCCACATGCAAGTAGTAGAGAGCTTACCTCACTTGTACTTTTGACGATCCATAAATGTTTAGGTTGTTCCAGCTCTTGAGTAGAACAGCAATAGCACAAGTGAGGTAAACCACGTTCAAATAACATAGAGCTTACCTTACTTGTGCTATACGGGGAAAAATGTCGGAAAGGGAAAATATTTTATTTAGTATTGCTTAAATTTTAAATTAGTTTGTTGGTTGTAAAATATTAAGACATACATAACCACAATATATTTTTTTCTGTTTTACAGTAGAACTCCTGTGTTATGAAGTATTAGCTCCTTCATAACTCATAGAGACTTCGTACCTCAGGCAGACAGAACACCTGGACAGTTTTCTATGATTTGAATCATAGAAAATGAAAGTAATTTATGGATAACTATAATAACATTTTTGTTCATTGTGTTCATATTGATTGAAGAAAAGATTATAATACAAACATTTTCCAGTTGACGGGGACTCTTCTTTCTTGGCCGATAGTACATGACAAAAGAAATAAAACGTTGATAAAAAGAATAAATTAACAATTTAAAAAAAATAATTTATGGAAAAACAGAAATTTAAATTTCTTCAATGAGACGAGATTGAAGTAATTTTCCTTCTCGATGACTTGAACGTTGTCGTATAATTGCTGGTCATTCTACCTTAAGGTTACATTGTAAATAGCTTTGGTATTTTTAGTATTTATTATATGCTTGGTATTTTTAGTATTTATTATACGTTTGGTATTTTTAGTATTTATTATACGTTTGGTATTTTTGGTATTTATAGTAGTTTTGGTGGAGAAAGTTGAACTGACTGGACAAATCTATTTTGGAACTTACTTTATAAATTATTTTATAAATAGTTTTAAATTGAAATATAGG
>JARUHE010338341.1:0-18715 GCA_031471125.1 Archaeomysis grebnitzkii | reverse complement strand
AATTATGACACCACTTTTTGTCATATTTTGAAAGTAACCCCTATATAGAGCTTTGCTACTACGTGCGCGCTCGATAACAACAATGTAATTTTAAAATGTTTTATGTGGCTTGGGCCTGCTAATAAAATGTGTATTAAACAAGTTCATTGAAGATTATGAATTAGGCTAAATGTTCACAGCTTCAATTTTACTTGAAATTATTTTGATTTTCAAACAAATTTTCTTTATATATATTATAGTTTTGCATTTTAATTAAAGTATAAACTACAAAAATTAACATTATTACAGCTCTAGCCTAACTTTTTATTTTTGTTATTTCAGATAGGCCTACCACCTACCAGCCTCAAACAATTTTAGAATTGTTCTCATCCTGCATTGGAATATGAAAAGAAAAATCATCTGGTAAATATATATATTTATTTTTGGCTAGGCTTTGAGTTATTAAGTAGAAAACCATTTGAACTTAAATGAATGAATAATTTAAAAGTTTCGGGTAACAAACAGTCTACATGTTAACATTGTCTAAATAAAATGTTTTCTACCTACATCTTTAGACTTTAAATAATATTTTTTAACTTGGGTTCACTTTAGTTTCACAAAATGTATATCTCAGAAACTTTTATATCTTCAAAGTTATTAACGAAAATATAAATTTTTACATTAAAATTGTTATTTAGTACTTTTTAACACATTTAGACTACAATGTTTTCTGTGTATGTTCTGATTTCTCATTTGTATAGTATTTAAATTGAAAGTAATACTTTCTAATAAACAAAAATGCGATTTTAAAATGTTTTTGTGGCTTGGGCTTTCTAATAAAATGTGTATTAAACAAGTTCATTGAAGATTAGGCTAAATGTTCACAGCTTCAATCTTACTTGAAATTATTTTGTTTTTCAAAGAAATTTTCTTTATATATATTATAGTTTTGCATTTTAAATAATGTATAAACTTCAAAATTTAATATTATTTAAAGGTCTAGCCTAACTATTTGTATATATTAACAAGTAGAAAAACATTTTAATTGAAAATAATTTTACTTAAAATTATTTTTTTTTCAAACACATTTGTTTTATATTTATTGTAGTTTTACTTTTTAAATAAGTAGGCCCTATAATCTACAAAAAATAATATTATTTAGTGTAAGTTTTTTTTAAATTTCAAATAAGGTATCCAACTTCTAATCATTTTAATACTATGCTTTTAGAATGGTTCTCAATGTTTTCCAGTGCATTGGAAAAAAAACAAAGATGCTCTGTTGAATGCATTTGTTTTGTATGTCATGCTGTTTCATAACTAGAAAACTCTTTGAATTTAAATGAATATAATTCTCAATTTTTTATGAAGGCAAATTTTTACTATTTTACTATTTTATTTTAGAAAACTGTTGAATCAAAGCTACAGCTAACAACCAAAACATTGCCTAAATACAATTTTCTCTCCATATGTTTTAATATTATATTTTATAACCCAAATTGATTTGGTTTTTACAAAATTTATATATCAAGCCCAGTTCTATAAATTATCCACTGTTGTTGGTTTTCTTAGTTTTTTTCATGCGATTCTTAAAGAAACCTTTTATATTCTTCAAGTTGTATTTTTAGCATTTATAGGCTTAATGCACTACTTTATATAGTTGCCCTGGGTTGTTTTTGGTGTTAGTGTTAGGGATTTATCGACTTAAATTTATTTCAAAAGTAGACTAGACATCCTTTTTTTCACTTTAGAGCAATGCTCATTTGAGCTAAATAAAAGATATATGCATTAAGAAGAACATTTCGTGATGATTTCTTTAAATAATTAAATTTTATGTTGTTTATGGACTTGTTGGGCCTAGAGAAAAATAAACTCATGTCGTTTCTTTATGTAATAGTGTTTTATTCAAAATGAAAGGAATAACTATATCTTTCTGAAAAACCTATATTCATATAATTTTCTGTAAAGCTTAACATATTTATGCCACTTTTTAAATTTTATTTCTATAATTTTTAATATATACTATTTCCCTAACTAATATTACAAATATGTAAGAAATATTTTTGTAAACATGACTTTAATGCATAGTTTATAAGTACCCTAGTATATCAAAGTTTGTTTTTAGGGCCAATGGAAAAAAGAAGTAGCTCCAACAGCATTGTCCAGCAGTTTTGGCATCAGTAATTCATCAAGATTGATAGACATATAAACATTCAATAATTTTAAAAAGTTGATGACGATATCAAACTTCTCATTGTTCCAGCCTAATTTATGCCAATACAGTTTAATTTTTTTATTTACAATTGTCTCCAGATAAATGACACCATACAAATTGTATTGTAATAGGCCTATGCAATGTAAAACAAAAATAAACTATTAATAGAAAAGAATGGTGCTATTGTAGTATTTTTCTTCTAAATCTATGACTTGATTAAATTGAATCCTTCCATAATTCAGTTTGCAATGTTTGTACTTTAGGGCTGAGTTGAAGTTTAGGGTAGACTAGTTTGAGAGTCTAGAGAGGGTTGAGCATCTGCTGCTATACATAAGTTTAATTGTTTTTTAGACTGTATGATGTTCTTAATGTTAATAGACATTAATGTTTATTTTGATGTATACATTTTATTTATAATATCAAAGGCTGTTTGTGAAACTTTAAATTAACTTTCATGCATTTAATTTTTGTTATACTTACATAGAGAATTTTCGTACCATACTTTTTTTCCTTAATAAATAAGGAAATAAAATAAGATTTGCTATAGGTTAATTTTTTATTTCCAGTCAGACTAGAAATAAAATCTACAAACAAAGTTTATATAAAACAACATTAAATAGCCCGGTAATATACTAGGTCTATAACAATAAAGCTTATACTGTATTTTTGCAAACACACAATGCCTAGCCTATATATTTCAATTATATGTAATCCCTATAATTGTATAAAGTAATTTTGTATGTTATTTTATTAATTGATGATGTTTTTTAGTTCGTATGGAAATGCATGTTACATTTAATTATAATATAACAACACAATGAATCATAACAAGTTAATTAGATAACTCAAGTAGGCTACGTTTTCTCATTTTCTCAAAGTTCATTTAGTAGTCTACTTTAAGTTTTACATTTGGCAACATAAGATTATTCTTAAGATTTTATCATATAGTTTTACGGCGAGACTGTGGACTAGTTCATAGAATATTTCAATTATTTCATCACGATTGTGCCCGAAAACTTCTAAACTAATTTGTATGTTAAAGTAAAGTTGCATTCCTAGCATATTAGGTTTGAAAATTAAATGATGTAAAATTAGATCTTATCGATCTGATTTTGAATATCATCAGTCATATCCAGAGAAATTATGCATCACATGACTTGTTAATTTAATGCATTAATTATTGATTATAACAATTGGTTTGTATGCCACCAAGAAATCTACATTTTAAAGTTTACATTAGTGTATAAAATAAGCAAATCAGCTAACGGGAGAAAGGTGATTTTTAATGGTTTTTTTTAGCATTTTTCTTGGTGAAAAGCGTGCGGAGATCGATATTATACTTATATATCTATTTTAAAAAATATATTGTTAATTTTTTCATAATTTTTAGGATAAGTATGTGAATTTATGAAGTAATTATGTTTTTTGGATAATTATATCTTATTTATTCAAACTTGTTTCATTCACCAATAATATTAAACAGATGTAAACATTAGGCAGATAGACTAACCTCTGAATAGTTTTTGTCGAACGTGCGTAGCGAAACTCTACATAGGCGTAGCAATTTCGATGTCGTCGTTGTCGGCGTTAGACACTGACTTGAATGCTTATATATCATCTATACTGTTATTATTTATTTTCATATAGGCTCAGTTATTGGTTCTAATATATTACTAGGTATGTTTATTTGAGTTTTTCACTTTTTATCTACATTTGTTCATCAAAATAAATTATAAAATATTTTTAACAACATTTTTTTTTAATATTTTGTTTTTATTTATGCATCAATGGATTGGAAATGAAGTACACATGAAAAGTAGCTTAGGTGATTTTTTCTAAAATTATGTTTTCTCACTTTGTAACACCATTTTTTATTTGATATTTTTGGAGAAATTTTTTACTGAATGAATCACCGTTTGAACCGTCCGGTTCGTGGATTTCTAGTTTTATTATGAAATAGTCAACATGACTAATGAATATATTAGTCAAAGTTGACATAATTGTATTGACTAACTTATGATAGTCCATATGATTAATATATGTTTACATTGTAACTTTTTTTAATTTGAAGTGGTTCTAAAATGCTTTAATTTGTAGTTTAAATCATATAACAATTTTGTCATGATATATGTTGTCTGGTGTGTTATTATTGACTAGGCAAAGTATTCTCTTCTGGACAGAGAAAGTTATTTCTCGTAAAGTTTTGGCAAAAAAAAGTAAAACTTGAAAAAATAATCTGAAAGAAAAATTAAACCTCAGCAAGTAAGCTTTACTTTTTTCTTGCTAAAATTGTGCGAACTGTCGTGAGGTTTTCGTTACTTGTCTGTATAGAAACGGTTAAATTTCGGTAACAAAAAAGTAAATTTTGAGCAAATAATCTGAAACAAAAAGTAAAAATTTAGCAAGCTTTACTTTTTTCTTGCTTAAATTGTACGAAATGTCGTGAGGTTTTTGTCATTTGTCTGCACAGAAACGTTCACATTTCGTAAGGTTTTAGCAAGAAAAAGTAAAGTTTAAGCATTTTGTCTGAAGAAAAAAGTAATTTTTAAGCAAGCTCTACTTTTTTTTACTTAAATTGTGCAAATGTCGTGGTGTTTAAATAACTTTTCGGCAAAGAGTCTGTTGCATTTCCCAAAATTTTAGCAAGAAAAACGCAAAGGCTTAGCAATTTGTCTCATGAAAAAAGTATTTTTATTCTTACTAACTCTCATAATGTCTGAAACTTTTAGAAAGAAAAACGCAAGGGTCTAGCAATTTGTCTCATGAAAAAAGTAAATAAAAAATAACTGTCTGAAACTTTAATCATACTTTCAGCTTCCGAAATGTTCACTGGGTATATATATATATATATATATATATACTAACATTTCGGCCTTCATGTATATTTTCATAGTGGAAAAGTGGCATTCGGGTACACTTGGCCTATCTAGGTGTACATCAAGTGTACACTTGGGTACAGTTGTGCTGAATGAACAAACAAATTCATTAAAAAATATATGTATATGCTAAATACGCCCATTTGATATTAAAATATGATCTAAATTTAATTAATATATCTTTTGTTACCTATTTATATAGTTTTTTCTTGGTACAGGTAAACATGTTTTTAACATCCATAAGATTATGTTTATGCAGTATGGCATTCGCCTGATATGGTGAGCTTTTACCCTTGTATTACTAGCATACTTTGTAGGTTAATTATGCTCTAATCGAAGGCTTAAGGGTTTAATGTTATAATTGTTATGTACGAGTACATATAAGTTTAAAGCAACATCATTTTACAAAAAAAATTGGATTTGCCTAATCATGAAAAATTAAATCTTAAAATCCTCAATTCTCATCTACACATATTATGACACCTTCGTTTGCTGGCTGATATAATTTGCAATTAGAAACTTCCAGATGAAAAAATTTCATTCTAGTAAAGTTAGTTGAAGAATATTTTCAATATGGGTTGAAAAACAAACTTTTGAATGATCTTTATACAAATGAGTGGTGCTAGAACATGTTACCATAAGTACAGTATTACATAAAAAAAATGCATAGGAAGTTATACATTTCTCAAAACTACCTTCGATTCAACGGTGAAGGTGTTTGTTGGGTTTTCTTTTTGAGTTAGTTTTGATTACGTACTTTTATTTGCACTTCAGAATTACACATATAAACAAAATATTCCTGAATTTCACCAGGTCGAATTTAAAATGTTTATTAAAAAATGAGAAAAGTGAATCACTCCAATTCACAAAAATGTCATGAGATGAAAGTTTAGTGAATTACCTTAAATACTTCTCAAAACTTTTTGATGACAACTTTTACAAGTATTGCCTAAATATGAAACTTTTTTTCTAAGTTTTATATACATGAGTTTTTTTTAAATGTATAATGTTGATATTTCTCAACTAAGATGGGTTATTTAGTTTGGTCAATTTTAATCAAATTTAATTTGTCTTTGTGACGATAAAAATACATGTTTAATGGTCGTCAAACAAGTATAACGTAAAACTATTTATGTTGTGGTCTATACAAAAGTTGACGTTATTTAAACAAAAGCTTATATACTGTATGTGATTCACTTTAATGACGTTACATATTTTCAATGATAATGAGTCCATGGCATAATTTACAAAATTTGAACTTCTTACTTACATGAATAACAAAATATATTTAAAGTACATAATATGAAGTGTTTGTTGCTTTAATATTAGATTATTTTCGCTTATATATTTAAATAACTGTAGTCTACAACATATATCAAATTTCATAAATTGCCAAATATTGAACTTTGAAATTTGCCAAATCAAATCAAACAATGAACGGATGCGTGATTGTTTTCCTTATACACTACAACTCCTCTAAAAAAAAGTCCTGTATAGTGAAATATCCTGATCAGTAGAGTCCTGAAAGATGAAGTACCTTGCATAATGAACTTAACCATTTTTTTATTTGTTTTAATGAACCTGTAATAGCATCGTTGATTACAAATTATATGAATCAATTATTCGTTAACATTCTAAACTTTTCCAGTTGTACATAACGACTGTTTATGTATCTTATTTTGAAAAAAAAATTATTGTTTTACTTATTCGTTCGTAAATGCAGGCCGTTTTAATTTGATTATTTAAATTTACTTATGTATATGATGTGCACATACTGTATGTATATTGATATTTTTTGTTTGTATTGAACAAAATTTAAGCTTGTTTCATTTTTAACCCACTTATATAATTTGAGAAAGAATGAAATGTTTTTTTTAATTTTTTTATTCGATTGTTTACATATTTTGTGTAGTCTGCCATAAAATAGATATCAGTCTTCTATGCATCTTTTGAGCCCTATACAATGAAGTAAGCTCTATATAGTGATCTAGTTGTAGTTCATTATAGAGGAGTTCTACTGTAATATAAGCGAATAGATGTTACCTTTTCTGAATAAATCTATTATACTTCATATATTTTTTTTACAAAAATCTGTAAAATAATTGCATTGCTTTTCATATACTTATAATTAGAAAAAATAATTTTTTTTTATAAAAAAAAACGATGAACAAACAAATTGTATTTATTTTATATTTTATTTCAAAAAATTATAGTTCTTTAAAAAGTGTTTTAGAGTGATCTATACTATGTAAAGCTAAATGATATTTTACTTTAACTATCTATTTTGTTTGAACGCTAGATTTAGTAATGTTTAAGATATTAAACATTAAAACAAATGTCAACAATTGAGCAAACCTTTTCAAAATCTATATAAATAGTTTGTTAGATAGAATTTGAAACGATTATCTGGCTATTAAAAGGTGACATTATGATAAAATATAGAGGCCAAACGTATTATATAGATGAGCGAACACATTTTATATGATAGAATAGCTTACATTTGTCAAACATTAATTATTATTTATTGCCTAATTAATTGTAATCAAAAATGACACACGATATTACTTAGGAAGTTTGTTTAATAATGACTTATTCGATAATTTGAGTTTCATTTACCAAAAATAATATAGTTCAAACATTAATATTACTAAACAATGTAAACTCCTCATTTATTTTTGAAATATTGAATATTTGAAAACTAGATGTGGTCAAATCACACTGGACTAATGAAACAAAAAGGAAGAATATATAAAACGGTTAGAATACTTGAACATTAAAACGTACAGCATGTAATTTATATTTCACCAAGGATTAAGCTAACGCAATTACGTATATCTAGTTATGGCATTGAAAAGAAAGTTAAGCACGGAACAATTTTCTCGAAATGTATTCTACATATGACTCTGCTACTAATTAGGCTGGTTCATCAACATACTCGTTCTTTAATAAAATAAAACCTAAGTACCGTGGTCGGCACATGCGTCTTAGTTTTTGATGAAGACATCTTTACTGTAAACATTTATTAATGCTAAAATGTTTTTTTCTCAAATAAAAAATATATTCTCAATAAACGTTACAAAAAATCTCACACAATATCAGGTGTGTTTTGTGACTTGTCAAGATTATGAAAGGCAAAATACAGTATGCTAAATGTTTTTGTATAACCCAATTTATTGAAAGTTAATCACGTAATAGTTAATCAAAGAAATTTAATAAATAAATAATACAAAACCATAAATGACTCAACTTAGAGAAATATTAAAATAATCGTCCATATATATTTGAAACAGAGTTTACACTATATATATAAGTAAAATCTTGAGCGAAGTAAAAAGACAGGAACAGTAGGGAAAGATCCAGATTTCAAGGGAACATGTCAGATCGAGGCGCCTATGATTGTAATGTACGTGAACTAAAATGTATCCTTTTTTTTCTTCTGCAAAAAAAAACTTACATCAGGATTGTCATATTTATCCGCAATGTGTTTTATCTAAAATGCCGATTATCGGAAACCTCTTTCAAAAATCGTATTTGTTGCGAAAAATAAAAAATAAAAATGACATGCCGTGTAAGTGTAGCGTTACCGGGCTAGAAATATATAATTTTTGGGAAATTCATTTAAAAATAATCATATTAATACATTTGATATGTAACTGTATGTAAAACGTATGCAACCTTAGGCATTTTGTTAGAGTTGCCAGTGGTGAAACCTTTACACTTCAGTTTATGAATATTGTCTTCAACTTGATAAGTTCTCTATTTTTTATTTAATGTTATCGCTTATTGTTTATAACAAAAGCCTTCACAAATAAAATTTAAATTTATATGTTAGCATTTTCCTAACCTGCTGCCTATCCATCAACAATTCCATTCATTCGCAATGTTATTCATCCCCAATTCCTGATCGGTTGCTATTTATAATTAACTTCCGCAAACGAAACTGTTTTTATATTGATTCATGGTAAAGAATCTTATACATAGTGCTGATTATAGAAAAATAAACACTGGTTGCATTGTACAGTACAACTCTTGAGTTATGAAGTATTGTCTGTTTCATAACTCATGGAGACACGGTATCTCAGGAAGACAGCATACAGAATGAAAAGTTTTCTAAGGTTTGAATTTTAGAAAATGGGTGTCTTATTTATGGATAACTATAACATTTTTATTATGCACGTTGTTAGGATAATTTTGGTTAATAAAACAACTTCAATCAAATATTGTATATCAGCCAGCTGTAAGTAAATACTATATATAAATCAACTGCAAAAAAAAAATTAATATACAAAATTGGTATAGCTTTCATGTAAAGTGTTTCCAGAGCTCTATATGTATCCTACTTAGACATTTTTTTCTGTGTTTGTTAAGTTTTATTTGAGACTATAATGAAAACTAAATCGTTGGCGATACAAGTGTCCGATCTAGTATTTTCACAAAATTTACTTGCCATACCACTTGAAAATCTCTAAGGAAAAAGATTAAAAATGTGCATAATTTATATATTTCATAGCTAAGGTATGGCATAGCACGGGGTTTTGATAACTCAGGATTTCATAACTCAGGAGTCATACTGTATATAAATAACATAACATATAATAATTTTAAAATTACCAAATGACGTATAAATACTACATAAGATAATATGTTCAGTGCATTTTATACTATAAGTCAAGTAGAGCTCTTACTTCATCAGCTAAATATATTGATAGTAACAAACAAAAAAACTAAAGTTTTGGAATTCGGCCCTTTACATCGTTTTGCGATACAATATAAGCAACAGTGATAATGAGCATGGCAGGACATTTTTGAATAATCTACAGAAAGATGAGTTTCTAAGAGGATACTTCAGAAGTTTGATAGGATTAATGTTTTGGGCTTAAGTACAGTATGTGCATAGTTTACGTAAAGTGTAGCTGAGTAGTGCATTTAAAGCCTAGTTGATGTGATTGTATGTTTGTATGTGTGTACAAATTGTATTCAACCATGAAATGAAATGTGTTTGTGCGAACTATAATTATTCTCGAATACATTTATTTTCACCCTTCATATACCTGGAGTTCTAATTAGGAAACAGCATAAAAACATGGATTTCAATAAGAAATGAACATAAAGCGAACTGCTTAAATACATTAATTTAATGTTTCCTTGTGTGTGAGCGTCTGTATATAAATAAACATTCAGTTTATATCCTATCATGTGCATTTATAAATGTTTTTTTCAAACTTTTATTTTGATAACATGTAGTTTGAAATATATTTGTGATCTATCAAAATGTGTACAGTTTATTTGCCCACGAAAATCTAAGAAATAATACAAATTCATAAAGTCGAGTCCATTTGTTTGGTGGGAGGAGGGTGCAATGTTTCATGTTTTTGAGAGATTTTAGATTGTCACCTTGTTCTGAGATATGTAATAAAAACAACTCTCGTTGGTTTTTGATGTTTTTTAGTTTTTGGTGGGCGAATTTTTGAAAAAATACATTTGATTATAAATATTGAGTTGGAGTATTGAATATTTATAGTAATTTTTTTTAAATTAAAAACCTTTTTTTTTATCAAAGAACTTAAGTTTTCAGAAAAAAGTACAGTTTAACATCCAACAAATTTACTCATCTGCACAATTACGTATTATTTTCGACTATGTGAGAGATACTTCATATTTTCATAAAATTATTTTATTCTTCATTGACATTGTGGAAAAACAATTAAAACAAACAAAGTTAATTTACAAATGTGAGAAATAAACAGGGTCTGCAGATGCATGGTTGGGGCTGCCATATTATAGACTTTAAATGTTGCCAAATTGATTCATAAAAATTAGAAACCAATCGTAATATTTTTTTTTTATTTTTTAGTGTAAAAACTCAAAAGTGCAATTTTTACAAAATCGTGTCCTCCTTAACTTGAATTGTAATTGTTTGATCATCTTCAGATCACTTGCAATCATTAACATTACACAATGCACATTCTTTGATCTTTTGATAAAAGTTTATATGTGTCCTTCCGCGAGGTGAATTATTCATTAATGTATTGGTGCAACCACTTGTATTATTTATATTGGGTAAAACATGACCGATTGGTTGCACTAAGATTGTGAAATAACAATGTAAAATTAGTCCTTCTAAAATTACTTGAGTGGAAAAAAGTAAGCCTTAAGAAAAAAAGATTTAAAATAGCCTTGATGTGATTAGTGCTTGAATTGTTGTTTTATTTGTTATGTTATGATACAAAGAAGGTTCTCGTTTATTAGTTTTTAAGTGTCTATAAATCAACAAAGACTCCAGCATAAGCTGGGGGCCCCTCCCAACATGTGTCTAGAGTTGAAATGAAACTCTTGCCCCAAAACGAATTTATTGTCAAAAACAAAAATTACGACAACACAAAACACAATCGCTGAAAAAAGAACATAATTACAGGAAAATAGCTATATTTGAAATGAAAGTCAATTTTAAATATATATTTGTTAAATTAAAAAATAAAGTATTTGTATTTATAAAATAGTTATTATTAATTATTAGTTTATTAATTATTAATTAGTTTTTCGTCATTTGATTACAATCCAATTAAAATTATGTTTATTTGTTCTATAAGCAGTTTGTTCATATGACGTTGAACATTTATTAACTGTCGTTTTTTTTCTAAACAACTTTCATCTCATAAAAGTTTATTTTCATTTCAACTTATACTAATTAACTTCGTATGATTTAATTGATATAAACATACTTATATGGCTTAGCCTTTAGCTTTACATATTAATCAAAATAATTCATTCTTGTTAAGTCAAACATTATACATAATTCACCTCTACAGTAAGACTCTTTGGCAAACATTGTTTTTCCCAAACACATATGCAACATGAATGTACAAAAGTTTGGTTTAAGTGACATTATTTAGTTTTTTATTGCAGTACGGGGTTCATGATAGGTTTTGGTTTTCTACCATTGTTTAGCAAAATGTACAACACAAAGTCAAAACATGAATGCTACTATACTATATCATAAACATGCTACTATAAACTTAACCACCCAAAATTACTCCGGATGTGCAAATGTATGATTACTCAGTTATTGTGTAGGTATCAAGAACATGAGAGGAGCTAGTCAACATTTTGTTTTATTTAAATACTTCAAACGTCGTCATAAATTATCTTTGACAGTTGGCATTTGCTTTGCTTCTCACGTTACGTTAGTATTTAATTAGTTTCTTAGTTCAAATATGTCGCCACTCTTTCAAATCAATTCGGCCAAAACAATCAAATGGTGAGAAATTGAAGTTTTTATATTTTCCAGCAAAAAAACAGATTATAAAGAAGATATTCACATACATTTCCAAGGCATTCCTATTTTCCATCAATAATTTGTTCTTTCCCAGATTTGTTTTCTGTTGGAGTGCAATGATCTTCCCATGAGCTTTGAAATACGTAACATTTATACATGGTAGTTGTTTTTTTTAAATTAAGAAGGAAAATATCTGAAATACAAGCCAATCTTTAAATGAAAGCTTCATCTTGTATTTTAAAACTAAATTGTGGTTTTGATTAATAATAATAATAATAAAATAGGACTTTTTTACAGCGTTATCAAGTGTCCAAGGATTCACCGAGTCCACTTTCTACCACGCTTCACAGACAAACCTAATAAAAAGATACAAAGGTGTCACCTGGTTAATCATTTCACTTTCAACAAAATGTAAAAAAATTGTGTCAAATCACTTCAAACTTATTACGTATATGCTTTATAAGAATACAAATAATTACTTCTTCATAAATTGTCTTGTGAAATTCATATATTTTGATTTGTTGGATACTTTTTGGTCTCCATTTTGAGAATTGGATTAATTTTTTCTAATTTAATTTTCAACCAAATGTCATTTTTATTTGAAGTGTTACAGAAAAGTTTATTTTTAGAAAACTTGTTCACTGTTACCTTTTAATCAATGTGCGGTTTTGGGATAACTAGTACTGAAGTGAATTTAATCCCTAAATGCTACGAAACGTTTTTTGTGTCTGACCAATGATGTTCTCAATATTTAATTTGTTTTTACAAATAAGTTTTCGGTCGAGAGAAAGGATCAATTTATTTCATATTGATTGACTATTTATTACTCTATCTTATTTAATGGTTAAATATATGGCAACTCATTGCAACCCAGTTATATCGGTCTCGTATATTCTATCCATCATTGCCTAATAAATTGTTAGTATATGGCTAGTATTCTACCTGAAGCTGCATGCACTAATGGATTAAAATAACCCATCACAAACAAAAAGTGATTTTTTTGTTTAATGTTTAACAAAAGATTTTTTGATGAATAAACAAAAAGATGAAAAACGTTTATGAAGTTTCAATTACTGGAATGTAATGAAAATCTTCCCCGAAGGCATCCATTGTAATTTTAATCGAGATCCAATAGCATTTCGTTCCCTTCTTCCCTTCTCTGTTCCTCCCCTTTATCAAGATTTCTTCTTCCATTTCTCTGTTCCTCCCTTTTATCAGGATTTCTTCTTCCACTTCTCTGTTCCTCCCCTTTATCCCTTTATCAGGATTTCTTCTTCCACTTCTCTGTTCCTCCCCTTTATCAGGATTTCTTCTTCCACTTCTCTGTTCCTCCCCTTTATCAGGATTTCTTCTTCCACTTCTCTGTTGTTCCCGTTTATCAGGATTTCTTCTTCCACTTCCTTTATTAAATCATTTAATATTTTAAATTGATTTTTTTTGTAAAAAAAAATTATATATAATCACGCATAAACGTTTTATTTACAATATTGAATATATTTCATTACAAAATATTGTCTTGTTATTTATTCAAAGGCTTACAAAAACACGATTTACATTGGCTTATACGGGAAATATCTTGAAAGACTGCTTAAGACCGCGTGTTTGGGTCCAAACTTATATCATTGAGTGGTGCATCTATACATCGTTGATCTATAGTGTTTCCGAGGCGTTTGATGTGTCGTACGTTAATGTTGTCTGGACCTGTAGAGTTATTGTTTGTTTTTGTTTTATTGCTGGTTTTTTTGCTTGAGTGTGATGCGGATGAATGTTCGAATGTTGGGGTGAGTTTCTTTGTGTGTCTGTCTAGTTTCCTGGTGCAAATGTACAGATAACTATACTGATTTAAAGTTTACAATTTTCTTCGTTATATTTTAATTAATATGATTTGTTATACATGCTTTCAATTTGCTCATTTATTTTTTTAAATATATGTATGTTCGATTGTTTTTAGAACCATGGAATATTTTTTGTTTTATCTATCTTAGACAGCATTATAAAAAATTGTTCATATATTCTTTCTATTAATTTGAAAATAATGTTTAGTTGGGGCGTTCGATTTCTTGCATAACAGTTTCACAGAGATGCAACATTAAATTGCATTAATTAATGTATAGCATATTCTAAACTTGGTCTTTTTTGAAGAAGTTTTTCTTCAAATAGAATTCGAACTATTTTCTTTATTTCAAATTTTTGTGAATGTACATTTTATACAATGTGTAGAAAACATTTCCACAAAAAAAATCACAACGAGCAACAGTTATGACATCTGAAAAATACGAAGAAAACATTTTCGCTATTAAATGAATTTCGTTTATAAATATTTTTAAAGCTCATTTGTAAAATATATTTTTCAAACATTGACCAAAAGTGAGAATGAAATAAAAAATCACCGAAATGAAAGAATGGACGTTGAGTAAATTGAAAAAGGGAAAAAAATTAAATTTTTCCATTAACTTTAATCCACTTTGTTCTCCACCTTTGATCCACATAATCTTTCTTCTGGTCCTCCATTATACCAACTCCCTAATTCATTTGTCCAGTCCTTCCTTCTCTTTCATTCATTCATCATGCATCTCATTTCCCTTGATTTATTCACTGCTCCCATTGTGTAATCTTTTATATTTATGCGATGTTTTACATTTTTTTTGCGGTCTGTCTAAAATAAAAAATTTACATTTTTGTGGAGCGTGCGTAGCGACGCTCTACATAGCGTAGCAATTCCGATGTCATCATCAACGGCGGAGTTACACAATGACCTGAATATTTATATATCCTCTATACTTTTAAAATTTAATTTCCTGTATGCTTAACTGTTGGTTATATTATATTAATATATTTTTTTATATTTTATTTTGATTTAGCATCAATGGATTGGAAATGAAGTATTAATAAATTTTCGGTAAGGTGATTTTTTGATTAAAAGATGTTTTCTTACTTTTTAACGTATTTTTTTATTGACATTTCTGATTGTGGAGATTTTTTTTAAATTACTGAATGAATAGTCGCGAGACATTTGAACCGTTCGGTTCACGGATTACTGTAGTTTTATTATTTTATTTAACATTTTAGATTTCTTTGATCAAATATGCATCGCATGTTTGATATTTTTATTTTGTTTCCTTAGATGGTGATATCTGAGAAAAATGAGGCCACAGAGAAGTGTTAATCCTGGCGCACGTGTTTATTATTATATTATTATTATTATTATTATTATGTTTATTGTGAATACGATTGGCAAGAACCTTTGTAATCCATCTTAATGATTGGTCTTCCTGGAATCATTTCTTCATTCGAGCATCCATGTTGATTAATTTCGTCCAACAGATCTGAAGACCTTCTCATTATTTCACTGTGGACGAACGTGATTTCGTCAAATTTCCTTTCAGGCTCAACTGGTCTTTCCAATTGTATCTTTATCTTTATATGTTTGTCTATAATGTTATCCATATATGTATTTATCTTTATTTATATTTGTCTATATATCTTTATAAGTTTATCTATATATGTATTTATCTTTATGTTTGTCTATCTATCTTTATAAGTTTTTCTATATGTTTATCTTTATATTTGTCTATCTATCTTTATAAGTTTTTCTATATATTTGTTTTTATATTTGTCTATCTCTCTTTATAAGTTTTTCTATATATTTATTTTTATATTTGTCTATCTATCTTTATAATTTTTTCTATATATTTATTTTTATATTTGTCTATCTATCTTTATAATTATTTATATATATTTATTTTTTTATATTTGTCTATCTCTCTTTATAAGTTTTTCTATATATTTATCTTTATATTTGTCTATCTATTTTTATAAGTTTTTCTATATATTTATCTTTATATTTGTCTATCTATCTTTATAATTATTTATATATATATTTATCTTTATATTTGTCTATCTATCTTTATAAGATTTTCTATATATTTATTTTTATTTTTGTCTACCTCTCTTTATAAATTTTTCTATATATTTATCTTTGTATTTGTCTATCTATATCTTTATACGTTTTTCCATGAATTTATCTTTCTATTTGTCTATCTATCTTTATCATAATTTATATATATTTATCTTTATATTTGTCTGTATATCTTTATAAGTTTTTCTATATATTTATTTTTATATTTGTCTATCTTTCTTTATAAGTTTTTCTATATATTTATCTTTATATTTGTCTATCTATCTTTATGAGTTTTCTATAGAGTTATCTTTTTATTTGTATATCTATCTTTATCCTAATTTATATATATTTATCTTTATATTTGTCTATCTATCTTTATCATAATTTATATAAATTTATCTTTATATTTTTCTATCTATCTTTATCATAATTTATATATATTTATCTTTATATTTGTCTATCTACCTTTATAAGTTTTTCTATATATTTATCTTTATATTTGTCTATTATCTATCTGTATAATTTTTTATATATATTTATCTTTATGTTTTTCCATTATCTATCTATATAAATTTTTATACATATGTATCTTTATATTTGTCTATCTTTATAATTTTTTATATATATTTGTCTTTATATTTCTTATCTTTACAATTTGATCTATATATTTACCGTTCATAATATTATAAATTCCTTAAATTTTCCATCGAATCCTGTGAGTGGATGTAAGAAGACAAAATGTTGACGACAACAAAAAAAAGTCTGTGACACGGAAGAAGGATTCTTGTTCCTCGTACCTGTGGCAAAATTTGGCGCGAAAGAACAAACATGTTTGGCGGGAGTTTTATTTTATGAAACTCTGTTGCCGCCGTTTGCTCACACGCCAATTTGTTCTCTTCGTGTGTAATGCGTATTTTTCTCTTTTATGTCTCTCTTTTTTCCCTTTCTTATCTTTCTTTCTGTCTTTCTTGTATCTCTTTTTTCTTTTTGTTTCTTTTTCTTCTTTCCTTCCACCTTTCTTTCTTTTTCTATCTCTCTCTTGTTTTTTCTCTCTTTCTTTTTCTATCTCTCTCTTGTTTTTTCTCTCTTTCTTCCTCTCTCTTTTTCTTTTTCTTCTTCTCTATTTTCCTCTTGCTCTTTCTCTCTCTCTTCCTCTTGCTCTCACCTTTACCTCTCTCGCTCTATATCGGTCTATCTATTTATCTGTCTATCTGTCTATATGTTTGTCTGTCTGTCTGTCTATGTAGCTATCTCTCTCTCCTCTCTCTCTCTCTCTCTCTCTCTCTCTCTCTCTCTCTCTCTCTCTCTCTCTCTCTCTCTCTCTCTCTCTCTCTCTCTATCTCTCTCTCTTTCGCTCTGTCGCTTTTCCTCTTTCTCTCTATCTATCTATCTATCTCTATCTCGCAGTTCTAAATGAATGACGCTCTCGTCATAGAATGTATCTTCTTTGTCGACTTACAGAGTGTGATAAGTGCAATTACAATTTGTGTGTGTAATCACCCGATAGTCCTAGAGATGAAGAAATGGCAGTTGAAGTTTTCCACCCAATATCGACAAACTTGCTTTTGCTGGACTTCAGGCCATGTAGCAATTCACGGGAACAAAAAGGTGATACGAGCTGTGCTGCAAAGGCAGCCTGCACGCATAGCCATTCCCTTTGAGGAAATTAAATGCTGCATTCGTAAGTACCTGTTGAATCAATGGCAGGATCGTTGGTCCGGCTTCACCACTAACACCAAGCTAAGAACAATCCACCCCAACATATCCCATTGGACAGCACATGACCGCCACCCACGGCGTTTAAATGTTGTGTTTATGAAGTTGCCATGACTCTTGACTTTCACTTGCGTTCGGGAGTTGATGATGCTCCGCCAGTGCGTCCAGCATGCAATATGCTAACCAATCTTCACATTTTAACCGCCTGTACAACCTGTTCTGACGAAAAGCATGATTTGGTTTGGCCAGGCTACTTCTGATGAAGATTTTACATGTTGATATTTATATTTTTAATTTTTTTTAAATTACCATTTTATTGTATATTGGAAAATTAAATAGTCGGTCGACTTTTAAACTACATGGGTGTTTAGGCATAACCAATTTTTTAAATCTATTGGGTTGTTTTGCGCGATTCTAAAAGTTGAAGTTCAATCTTAGTATTTTGAAGGTGCTGAATACCCACTTGGTGCTGTGCCGGGTATACGCCCGTTAATTATATATTAATTCTCTTTCTATCTCTATTCTCTCTATATATCTCTCTCTTTACTCTCTCTCTACCTCTATCTCTCTCTTTCTTTTAACTTTCCTTCTAAATTTTTTCTCTCGTTATCTGTTGCTCTATCTATCTTTCAGGGTGGTAAAAAGTATTTTTCCATTTTAAAGAGGACGTTCGTTTTGATCAATTTTAAATTTTTATTGCAGAAAAAGGCCACTTTGGGTTAAAGAGGACAAAAATACTTGAAGTACAAAACAAC
>JARUHE010338330.1:0-10577 GCA_031471125.1 Archaeomysis grebnitzkii | reverse complement strand
AAAGTGAAATTTCTTGGCATGTTGCTTGACAAAAGATTAAACTGGTCAGACCACATCCATCATCTGAAAGCTAAAGCGCAACGGTCATTAAATATCTTAAAAGTCCTGTCCAAAAATCATTACGGTCCTGATAGAACACTGTGAAGTCACAAACAAACCAAATCGTTTTCGTACAATGGCGTCTGTCTTTGTAATATTTATAAAAAAAAGAGAAGAAATCATCAAAAATAACCCCAAAAAGTCACAATAACAAAAAAAACAATAATGATTATCTAAATCAAGAAAAGTTTATCTAAATCAAGAAAGGTTGATTGAAATCAAGAAAAGATGATTAAAATCAAGAAAGGTTAATTTAAATCAAGAAAAGTTGATTAATATCAAGAAAGGTTGATTTAAATCGAGAAAGGTTGATTTAAATCGAGAAAGGTTGATTTAAATTGAGAAAGGTTGATTTAAATCGAGAAAGGTTGATTTAAATCGAGAAAGGTTGATTTAATCAAGAGAGGTTGATTTATATCAAGAAAAGTTTATTGAAAAGGAATGACGCGCGCAACCTAACAGAAAAGGGGCGTGGCTTCACGTTATTTCGTGCGAACCTTATCTTGCTTATTTAATTATTATAAGCTATTTAAAAAAACTTCTTTTTAAGACATGTCGGATGTATATATTGAATTTCACTTTAAATTTACTTATTTTGAAAAAAATAACTTCACTGGAATGAAGTGTATGTTTATAAGCATGCCAGATCTAAATTTCATCCATTTACATTCAAAATTAATAGAAAAAAAAATGCAAATAAGGCGCAGCCAAAAAATTACACATCTGATTGAAAAGAAAATTATTAAAAACAACTTTTATCTCTTTTTCTATGGTTAATTAGGGCTAAAGATAACCATCTCCTAAACTCCAATCTTAAAGATGTTATGTTCTTTAGTGAACTCCAACAACCATAAAATTGGGTTTCTGACACCCTGTGAAAACTCATTTAACATTAAATAATTAAATTTATTCAATTTGGCCACTATGCTTAAAAGAAGCAACCTTTTCACTATATATAGATAAAAATGTACTCAACAACTTTGAAAATAAAATGTTAAATTAAGTTATGTATACACTAACGTAAGATAAATCACAAATAAAATATTTTGTTTTTTTTTGGCATCACACATAAGCATCTAAAGCATTGCCCTGTTCAAGGCCCAGTTGAAGAATGCATTGTTCGCCAAATTTCAGGCCTTGAGATTCGTTCTTCCTTTATTAGAAACCTCAACAACTTTTATTACAATGTTTTCTTTTTGTTTCATATAAAATGACATATGCTTAAAGGCTGTGTTTGTAAGTTAAATCAGTTTCTAAATTTAATTTTTTTTATTACAATTCTTTATCATTATATTAACCCTTTTCTTTCATTTGTTTATAATAAAAATATCTCTAACCTTAAAAAAATTGGTTAATCATGAATTTGATAATAAATTGGTGAAATCTAAAAACTCCTAAAATGTCTATTATTTAGATAAAGTAGAAGTTTTAGGGAAACGTCCTTCAGGCATCCATCACCTTAGAATCTGCTGTTCTTTCATTTGTTGTCGAGCGAGTGAAACAAAGTTAAGACATGTTTTACTTTTCAGCCATCGTCATTCATACATTCAAGTTTTAATTTTTGCATCAAATATTCAGTACTAAGCATTCAATATGCATACAATAGAATTCCGTTTAGATAATTTCAGATTTTTGTTATTTAAGGTTAAATGAGGAGAAAAACTTTTAAAATATTTCAGATTCAACTAAAGGTTCAAGTTTTTATTCTCTTGATAATTTGTTTGTTTTTTAATATTTTTGCATCCAGTTTTTAGAAATTAACAATCAATATGCTTACAATAGAATTGTTTTTAGATAATTTCAAATTTTTTGTTATTTTAGGTTGAAATGAGGAGAAATAACTTGTAAAATATTTCACATTCAACAAAAAGTGAATTTTTTTTCCCTAATGATTAGTTTGTTTTTCAATATTTTTGCATCAAATTTTCATAACTGAACAGTTAACATGCTTACAATAGAATGCAATATAATTGTTTATATTATTTCATATTTTTTGTTATTTAAGGTTAAAATGAGGAAAAATAACTTGTAAAATGTTTCAAATTTTTGCTTGAAATTTTCAAAGTTTAGCAATAAATATGCATGTATAAATACAATGTAATAGAATTTACCCATTTGTATGTACAGTGTGTAAATATATAAATAAGAACCTATGCCCTTTGTGTCGCTTGGCGTTTGAGGCGATGATGATGATATAATATTTACAATTTTTTGAGGAGTTTCTGTAAAAATACTAAAAAAAGAGGTCCATCTTCTAACTAGGCCTTAAACAAAGAGTTCTTAATGGCAGACATATATTTCAATTTAAGAAAAATAACAGGTTATAAAAGATTTAATATTGCATTTGTTGTACATTAGAAAAATTAATTTTTTTAAAATATTTTTGTTTCAAATTTTCAGAACTTAACAATAAATATACATTTATAAATACAATGTAATAGAATTTAAAAATTGAATTGTACATTAGAAAAATAAATAGTAGCTGGAGATTTAAACTGCATGGTGGCTTGGGTATAACTAGTTTGCTTAGCCGATTAGCTTTTCTATGGGAAGTAGCAAAATCTTTGGTAGATAACCATAGGCATACGTATAATATAAACTTATTTCTTTAATTACTATATCAAGTTATCAACTGAACATCTTCACCTTCAAATAGGGCAATGCTTTAGAGCTATGGTGGTCACTTTCTCCATAGGAATTACTATTGGAGTGGACTATTTGGCAACCCTAAAGTATTGGCCTGCCTACAAACCTTTTCATTTATGTGAAGTATCGCTGTCATAATTAATTAATAACTGTTATCTTAGAAGTTTAAAATATGAAGCAAAAATACATTTATTTTCAAATATATATTAATAGCTATAATTTTTTAATTTCTTTGTCAATCAGTATAAAGTCAAGGTCTTCATGTGCTGCAATTTCTTGAGTTTTGCTTTATTCAACTGCCGAATCATTTTTACTATTTCTGACCTTAAATTTTTTTTTTATTACATTTACATCACATCACATTAGAATTTAAAATTCTCCAAATCTATACTTGTGTTAAGGACTTGACCCAACCATGATGGTCTTTATGTTTAAGATCTTCAAAACCTCTATTTTCATTAGCTCAAATATTTCAGGTGACATTGGCAATTACTATTATGGGCAAGGTCACCCCATGAAACCCCATAGAATACGCATGACCCACAACCTTCTCCTCAATTATGGACTGTATAGAAAAATGGAAATATATGTGAGTAAAAAGTTTTTGTTTTTTTAAATGTAGAGTATAATCTTATTTTGTTGGTAAATCTATTGGTGAAGCAGTGTTCCATTTCCTTTGCTGATGATCTTAATTTTTCAGAGACCCCACAAAGCTACCCAAGATGAGATGACAAAGTTCCACTCAGATGATTACATTAGGTTTATCCGGTCAATCAGGCCAGATAATATGTCTGAGTATAATAAGCAGATGCAGAAATGTGAGTTTATTTCTTTACTCCTTCTTTTACTTTACAGTTGTTTAATTTTTCAATTTCATCTAGTTTTTTTTGTATTTTTTATTCATATTGTTACCAAATATTCATTTATGTTTCTCTTTTTCAAGAAAGTTTGTTAATGCAAATGTTTTTCTTCAATAGTTAATGTTGGAGAAGATTGTCCTGTTTTTGATGGTTTGTACGAGTTTTGTCAATTGTCATCTGGTGGATCGATAGCAGGTGCTGTGAAACTCAATAAACAAGCATGTGACATAGCAATCAACTGGGCAGGCGGACTGCATCACGCCAAAAAGGTAATTAATGTTTGGTTTCCTTGTTGATGGGAACATTAACTTAATTATTAAGATGTCAATAGAATATTGCTAATTGAAATATTTTACTTTCAACAAATTATAGAATATTTTGTGTAAAGAGGTTTAATATTGTTTGACTTATTTGAATGTGTTTGCAGAGTGAGGCTTCTGGATTTTGTTATGTAAATGACATTGTGTTGGCCATATTAGAGCTATTAAAGTACCATCAAAGGGTGTTGTACATCGACATTGACATCCATCACGGAGATGGAGTTGAAGAAGCCTTCTACACCACAGACCGAGTGATGACCGTCTCTTTCCACAAGTATGGAGAATATTTTCCCGGGACTGGAGATCTCAGGGTAAATATTAAACTAAATTTTGAATTGTGTCCGAATTTTCTTACAAATTAATTTAGTTTTTCATTTGCAAATATTTTTAATTAATTTTTCTTTTTGTAGGATATTGGAGCTGGAAAGGGAAAGTATTATGCTGTTAATTTTCCATTGCGTGATGGCATTGATGATGACAGCTATGAAAGTATATTTGTTCCTATTATGACTAAAGTGAGTGTTTTTGTTTCTCATTCTTTTATTTTTATTGTAGTTTTTGCACACATGATTATTTATAAATTGAATTCCTATATTTATTGATTTTTTTATGACAGGTCATGGAGACATATCAACCATCAGCAATTGTGTTGCAATGTGGTGCGGACTCTCTATCTGGTGATCGGTTAGGTTGCTTTAACCTTACTCTTAAAGGTTAGTTATTTGTTATCTTGTAAATTGTATTGAATTGTTTCTAGTTCATATTTTGGTCACAAAAATAAAAGTATGTCCAGACATCCTTACCGTATCTCATTGATATAGATTGGTTGCCTAATTTGACAACAGATTCTGTAGCTTTATTGTTGGTTGACACATGGACTGGAATATTTCAAGATTGCAGTATCAAAATTTTAATCAAACTTGCATAGTTATATTTAAACTTTTTTCAAATTACATTTAATACCAAAGGTAATGAATTTCACAGCAAATGCTATGCATGAAAAGCTGTAACCTGTATATTCAAATAAAAAATAGTAACTATAAAGTTTATATTTAGGGTATCCCTCCTTCGGATACCCTATTACAATGGACATGCATGGGTCAGTTCGTTGTCGTAGGCATCTCGCGTTCACAATTTAGATGAAGGTAAATGTTAGTTATTTATTTTTTCAGTTTTTCATTGAACAAAATTTATAGATAATGAGCTGAATAATAACTTAGCTTGAATAAAAAAAATTGATATATTTTCTTTAAAAAATCAAGTTTTATAGCTCAAATTAACTATTTTTGTGTTGAAGGTTTTTTTTAAATAAAATTTACAATTTTTTCATTAATAATGCTTAAAAATAAACAAGTTTCTATAAGTTTTTCCCCCTAAAAATGATGGTTTTTATGAACTTGGAAATATTTTGCTATTTTTATAAGAGGTGAAGACAAATGTTAATTTTTTTTTTAGTTCGATTAATCTGTAATCTAGGCTTTTGTCTATGACTGAAACCATTTGTTACCTCTGTTTGATGGATGCCTTATTACATCCAAATAATTTAGAATTATTAAGCTGCATTTGGAAAACCAACTTCAATAACTTATAGTTAGATGATGAAGTGTAGAAGATGGTAAATAAGTGAATTTTGAATAAAATTTTTTTTCAATGTATTGATGATTACAGGCCATGCAAAATGTGTAGAATTTGTAAAGAAGTACAATCTCCCTCTTCTGTTGCTTGGGGGTGGTGGCTACACAATCCGAAATGTTGCCAGATGTTGGACGTATGAAACAGCAGTTGCCTTGAACACAGAAATTGCAAATGAATTGCCTTACAATGACTATTTTGAATACTTTGGTCCTGATTTTAAACTCCACATTAGCCCATCTAATATGTCAAATCAAAACACACCCGACTATTTAGACAAAATCAAGACTCGATTGTTTGAGAATCTACGTATGCTTCCTCATGCACCGGGTGTGCAAACCATAGCCATACCAGAAGACGGCGTTCCCGAAGAAAGTGAGGACGAAGATAAAGTTAATCCCGACGAGAGGATCTCAATCCGAGCATCCGACAAAAGATTGGCCCCGGACAACGAGTACTCTGATTCCGAGGACGAGGGTGACAATCGTAGAGACGAGCGGTCCTTCAAACCAAAGAAGAAAAAGACGGACGAAATAACGGCAAACAACGGTGCAGAGGAGAAGAAAGACGGGTTTGCTAAGGATGAGAAAATAACCAACACGGGTGATGCCAGGGTAGAATCTTGAAAACTTTTAGGTGACAAATATAGGAAGCTAAATATCAATGAACAAAATTGTCGTTCCGAGATTCTCCCTGTGTATAAATATATTTTTAATTTCTACTTTTAAATTTTATTCTTAAACAAGATTTTTTACAGTATTATTTTAATACTATTAAAGATTTAATAAATTTATTTATTGAATTGTATAGACAAAACCTGTCCCCTGGCTTGGCATTTTTCCCATCCTAATACTTTATCATGTTTTACTGTTTCAATGTTTCCATTATTTTTACTTATTCAAAACTATAGTTTCATATTTTAAACTAAAATCTGATTATGCAAACTGACCTGAGAAAAAAAACTCAATACTGTAATGGTAGGAATTTGTTTTTTTAAGGTGGGATAAAAGTAATCTCAAAAAATTCACATCAATGAATGACATAAATTTCCAAAGTGTGACCTGAACAGTCAGTACTTTTTTCCTAGAAAATATTTTCTATCTTTTATCGGTGGACATTTCATTCCATGCACGTCTAACCAAAGTTTATCAGTAGCAATGAAGAAACTGGTAAGTTTTCTCATTGAACTATTAGGAAAATTTATGTCTACTTTTTCTTCTTGGTAAAAACATTGTTAATTTCTGCATTGTTTTCTTGTGCTCAAAGCCATTTATTCGTACCTTCAGCTATTCCAAAACAAAGTGTTTGGTTTTCCTTCCAAAGGAAAGAAACTAAAACTTTTTTTTATCAAATATATCCAAACATTCATTGGTATTCATTTCAAATTAAGGTTGTAAACAAGATCTAATATTTTCATCATGGATTTTAATTTTTAACTGAATGTTATTTTTTCACTTGGTTGTAACTAAATTGATAACATAAACTATTTAATCATTCTTTTTAATACTAATTTAAAATCTAATCTTATACTGCAAGTATATTTTATATTTAGGGATATACATACTTCAATAACTAACCATAATTTTGAAATGTGAAAGATTGAAAAAGATACCTAGAGTTGGTGTTTTTTGAAAGGTAAATAAAGTTAAAATAAATTATTATAAATTTGTATTATAATAATATAATCCAATTTGTTGATGTGCAATATTTCAATTCACATATATGAAAAGTTTCAAGCCTTGAATTATATAGCAAAGAACATTTTATATTTTTACTGCGAAGTCCACTATAAAATTGCAGCTGGTATAGTTCCTGAAATGCATAAAAATATAATTTTCTGTTATAATTTTAGGTTTTCTAAATCTATAGTTTATTTCATCAGATAAAATAATTTTAAAGAGTTCAAGCCATTTTTAGTTTTTGATTTTAAAACAATGTTTGTTTAATATAAAAAGGATTAACTTTCATTCTGTTTTTTATTTACTTAGTTTTATTCGAAATAACTATCTATTAAGTACATTCAACGTTTATTAAAAAAAAATCTATTTATTTATAACTTGTTTTTTTTAATATTTTCATTTTAAAAATTCAATGCAATTTTTGTTTTTAAAAAAAATCTGGGGATTTATCATTTAAAATTTTTCTTTAAAGATTTGTTTTGAAATCATCAACGTTTTTGACGACAATTTTTGGAAAATAAATGTGTAGTGCATTTATGAGGAGTCAAAAGTTTCAAATATTTTTCATTTCAAAGGATCCACTCATGAGCAAGGTTTTATAAAAATGTATTTTTCAATACTTTTGACATAATTTAATATAGAATCAAACACAGACTTTACTAACAGAAAATAATTGCAAACTTTTTAAGTTTAAAATACCCAAAGAAAATGTTTCTTCAAATCGATAAATTGTTTTACAAATATTCGATGAGTGAAAGTTGTTCTTATTCCATTTACATTAGGCAAATATATCTTTAAAATCAAAAATGTGGATATGGTTACACTAATTTTCAAAGTATATTAGTGTCTCGAAAACACTAAAAGTTTTAGCATGTATTATACCTGATGTATACACAGCTATTCTCCCTTACACTGACACCTACAGTTTTCTCAAATAACATAAAACGGGCAGACACTGCATCTGTAGCCTGGCCACTAACCAACTAACTAGACATAACAATAGCAAACATTCTGGAATGATACAGACCCTAAGCTGAATGAAATAAAACCAAATGTCGAAATGTGGCCTTCCCATAAGGAACGAAAGAAAGGCATAATAATAACAAGACTTGGAATTGGACATAACCACTATCTCAATGACAAATGGAAGGCCCATGTGCTGTAACACCCTACTAACAGTCAACTGCCTCTTATTGGAATGAAATCTATATCAAAGAAAGCGAAAAATACTTTTACTTCAAGCTATGAAGGCACTGCTGGGAACACTGTTCCATTGATAACTTACGAAATTGCATTTAGTGACTGAAATCTAAAAGGCTAAATAATGAATCCCACATAGCCCAATTGTTACGTACACAGAAAAGCATTCCTTGCCTCCGTAGTTAATGTGCTGTAAAATATTCTATGAGATTGCTCAGAATTAATACCTCTGTAGTTTAAACAATTGAGTGCAATTACGTGGCTAATTTTGTAATTAAAACTTTTTCAAATACATTAAAAATTACCTTTATTTGGTAAGATTGAAACAAAAATAAGATCCAAGGATTCTATTATGTTTCATAATGGTAACGAGAAGCCTGAAATGATAGTTTCAACATTGTTTTTATTTTGGATTTTAAAACAAATTATTCTACCTTTCAAAGTTCATAGATACCAGGTTTACTATGAAAAGTATACTTAGATTATCAACTAGTTGAATGACTAAAACTTTATTTACTTCTGAAGAAATTGGAAGAATGCTGTATTGCAAAATCCACCATTTTTAAGAAATAAAAGATCTCAAACAATTGCACATCTAAAGTTTTGAAGTCTTGGTTTCTTGTATGTATACTTAACTACAAGTCTTAACATTTCATTTGTCATGTAATATAATGTAAATTATGTCAAAATTATTTTCAATCTGTAAATAAAAAGTTTACTGCATAGTATGCAGGCATTAAATTATTATTTATTTTTGTAATGTCCTAACTCCAAACAACTTAGAACCATTTTAATCACATTTGTTTTCCATCTTTGTGTACAATGTTTATAATAAAACCTAAAATTTTAGATTCAATTTGTTTCCCTTTACACGATTATGTTGAGAAATGGTTGAAAAGTACTAAAATATAGCCAAATTACATTGACATCTTGAATGTATACATAAGTGAAGTTGCGTGTGTGGGTTTAATTGGAACTGAAGTATAAATAACCCTACTCCTTTTGGGGTAGACCAATAATACCTTGAAACAATCTAGAATTCTGAGTTATGAGATGTATACTGTTGTACGTATTAACCTAAAACAATCATCCAGGATACCCGCCAGTTGCTGCACTGCGGATATGCCTGATATTTCTATATATACTAAACTTGAAACGATGAGTGCCCTAAATCACATTGGCATGACACAACAAACCGGTTTCCTTGCCACAACGATACTGCTCAGACAGGAAGAGTACCCAACCAAATTCTACCAACTTATCCATTGCGCCATCGTCATTACCCAAACAGCAGACTAAATTCACATTTTACCATACAATTCAGTAATTCTTCCTAATTTTATCTAGCAAAGACGAATTACTCCGTTGCCTTTTCGTATGTCTTGTGGAACCATTGATTAGAGTGACTTCATATCTAATTTCCTCTTGTGAGGTTGCTATTTGGAAAAAAAACTACATCAGACTGCGTTAATAAAACCGGTGGTTTGTAAACCTTTGCCAGCCATGCGCTATTTTTTATATATGGCTTACGCCCCATCTGATTTTATATTAATTTAATCTTGTATACTGGTCCTAAACTCCCAAGGCAATTCTTGTTTATATGCTGAAGCGTATTACCTTGTTCTGAACAAAATTTTGAATGCATGGTATTTTAATTTGTGGAAGTTAGCTTTAAAATAATTATTTTATTTTCCCAAAGTATCAAGTTATGAAGATTTTTCACTAGTTTTTAAAATTAGTTTGGACAAACAAAGCCTATTATGATTGTTTTAAAAAACTTAAATAAATTAAAATGCTTACACTTAAACTTTGCTAACAGAGGTACAAAGAAAAACATGCATGGCTGAACGCTGAGTGCAGGTCGATCCCAATTAAACAAGAAACGAAACTATTGCATCCAAGAAAAACAAATAAATCGTTAATAAGAAACATGATAAGTTAACATTAAACAACTAAAAACCTCCCTAAATTGATCGTACTTTCTTGTTAAAAGTTGCTAGATTTGATTAAGAGATCTAAAGTAAAATTTAGCCAAAATGGCACGAAGTGATCCATTTTATTTAATTTACCTACAAAATTTACTTATAAATTAAGTTTATCTACACAATTTGACAAATTAATAACATAGTTTAACTAAAATA